>JAAEAF010008598.1:0-36477 GCA_011037195.1 Triatoma infestans
TAACATTTTTTAAACAAATATCAAAATTTAGCAGTTATACGCTGGACTCGAACTGTGGTCCTCCCCCTTACAAGTCCATGCTCATAACCACTACACCAACACCCGCCCCCATATATATATCCCCATATATATCTCTCAAAAATAAAAAAAATCACAAGAAGTTCATTCTTGATATTCCGTTTAGGAACCTCAATCGCATTTGACAATTAAAACCCGTTAATGGAAAATACAATTTGGCCGAATTTTTTTATTTTTTAATTTATTTATTTATTTTTTACTTTTTCGCATTTTTCTCGAAAACAGCTCCAACTATTTTCTTTAAACATTGTATACTATCTACAACATAGTATCACTTTTATTTGAAGCATTTTTCTAAAATAAATATTTTTTTTTTTGGTGGGGGGTTCTAGGGAAGCAACAACGTTAAGCCTCTGAAATACCACTTCAGTAGAATGTCTGGTACTATCACCTATATAACATGAAGATTCATTAAATGTTATTGTTTACTTTAACGAATTTGAATTTATTAAATTTATTAATTAGTATTTTTTTTTTTAGAATTTACTCTAAAATGGCTGGAAATTTTGTTTCAATATTTAGATTCCAATTACATAGATATAATGGATTTTATAGAGTTTTGCCATTCAATTTCATAAAAGTTTGTTCAATGTTAATGAAGCTTCCTTCTTGACTACAATATAGAGACACTACACGTATGGGAATAAATTTGTTTGTGAAAAACAATTATTGTTTGGATCTGAGTGGACGAATGCACTGAAGCTGAGTTTTAATTATGCTTCACTCCGCGGTGTGCCAGGCGCCGGCAATCAGGCGATGCGAGATGTTGGGCTCGTCTGCCCCAAATGCGGAAGAGAGACCGAAACTCCAGCCCATGTGCTGGGAAAATGCCCGAATAATAATGCTCCTCGTCACTCGCCGACACATCAAGGGGTGGATAGAAGATCAGCGTCTGCGTTGGTGGAAGGGAACACCAGGACAAAGGCAGGCAAAACTCTACATTAAAAGACATTTGCCTAAATTTACCAAAGACATACTGAGCCAAACCCGAAGGGATATAAGGTTAAGTATGGGTCTACTAACAGGGCATTGTAGGCTGAATAGACACAGCACCACCTACAACTTGCGGATAGTGTGGCATGCCGATTCTACAAGGTAGAGGAGGAGACCCCGGCGCACATCCTTTGTGAGTGCGCCGGCCTGGCGAGGATTAGGTTTCTTCAATTGGGGACGGGCAATCCCGATGCTGAAAGCTTCATGACGGAGCCGCTCTCAGCTTTGCTAGGATTGATTAGGAGGGCAAAGCTGGGGGCTGTTCTGTAACTTAAGGGGATCCACAATAGACCTCAATTTGTAGGTCGCAGTGGAATGAGGCTCCCCCCCCCGATTCTATTCTATTCACTCGCCGACACCACAATGTCAAACGTAGGGTCATCGAGTTATTAAAGGAAAAAAAGACTATGCATGCTATGAGGAGGTCTATTGTGTTGACACGGACGGCGCCTCAAGATACGCAGATATAGTAGCGTTTGATAAAGACAGTCCATCTGCGTTAGTTGTCGACCCTACGGTTAGGTATGAGAGCAACGATCCAGACCAGGCCAAGCGGATTAATGAAGAAAAGAGAGCGATTTATGAGAAGTGCGTTAACTTTCTCCAAGAAAAGTTCCTACAAGAATTTGGAAAAAGGAACTTTGCAGTTCACGGTCTATGGTTCGGCTCTCGGGGGGGGGGCAATCCCAGTGGCTACTGCACAATTTTTTGATAATGTCGGCATTGACAAAGGGAATTTGACCCGGCTGGCGGAGCAAATTATCTTGGATTCCTTGGGAATCCTCCATAACCACATCTACGGTCATTGAGAAATTGGTTATTGAAATAGTCTTATTTAATGCCCTATGTATTGAGTTTGTGTATGTTTCATTCTTATTTCGCGTATTCTTTGCACTATTTACTTTAGTTTTGTAACGTTTGTGTCTTTTGGACTTGAGATTGTCTCATGAAGATAGATTAGTAATCTGTGTTTGTTTTTTTAGCAATTCAATGAAATTGAGCAGCCACATCGACTTGGTTTGTCACTGTAATGTCTACTTTGACCTGCCTTGGATAAGATACATATATATATATACCCACTAAAGTTTAAAGAAAATTTGAAAACTATGAATATAGTTTGAGTATTTTTTAACCTTCTTTTTCAAAGAAACATAAATTTTTTCCGTAGAAATTAAACATTTTTCAATCAAATTAAGGATTGTTTTTTTTTCAACCAAATGTATCCACTTTTCATTAAATTAAATGGAAAAAGATTTTTATTTTAATGAAAAATTATTTAATTTAATTGAAAAATATTTATTTTGCTTGAAATGAAGAATGTTTATTTATAATTTGATTGAATACACGTTTGCTATACTAATTTTTTGTTTTAAATGATGCCAAATATCTCTAAACATATACCCAATGTTTTTAAGGGCTTTAAGGGCATGATGGACTTTATGTTTTTTGTTTTTTTTGGTGGACCAGACTTTTAACTTTTTGTAATTTACAATATTAACAAGAAAAAGTAAAACCACTTACTCTCCAATATAGTTTTGATATAAGTGTTAAATGGCACTGAAACTCGTACTTCTGAAGTTATATTGTATCTATTTCTGTACCAGATGGCAATCAAACAATCTCCTCTTCTATTATACGGATACTTCAAAATAAAATAAATTTTAATTATATAATACAATTCTGATAAATAATAGCAATAATTTTGGTTAAACTATTTTATAAAAAATTATCTTAACAGACATAAAATTAGACTTCCCTAGTAATTGCATAAGATTGTTATCTTCTGATAATAAAAATAGTAGCTCTTTCGTAGTTTTTACAACAGACTTCAAGGAAAATTAGCACTTTTGAGATATTTCAAAATACATATTAATGCGGCCATCAACATTCACAACTAGAACCGTAAGAAAATACGTTTATCGTTAATTTTATTGTAATGGATTGAGAGCCATATGCTGTCAGTAATTAGATATGCCAATTTTAGTTAAATTGAAATTTGCATCGAATTGTATTGGAGACAAAGATCTATTTGTATGAAAGAAGGTGGAATATTATTAGAGAATTGAAAGTATAATTCAATTTTTTGCATTTTTTTCCTAAATTAGCCTTAATTTTATTTTCCTATCAAAATAAAAGAAAAGTGTTCACCATAAAACTGGTGGGGATATTTGGCATTATATTTTTAGAAAGTAACGTATCAATATCTGGTTCAAAGGAATTAAAGTATAATTATCAGTAAGTTTCTAAAGGTACTCCCCAGTGTGGTTCTAATTTTACTATTAGTGTCCTTCATCCTTGTAAATAGTTGTTGACAAATATAGATGCCGCCAAAAGACGATTACATAAATATGAAGCATGATTTTGATACGAAGAAGGATTTCTATTAATGGGAAAAAAGAATTTATAAAAAAGTCCAGTAAGGGAACTGCAGCTAATGCGAGAGGGGTTAAAGATGCCTGTCTCCTACAAATGTTCAAATTGGAAAACCATATGCCATCTATATGATGCCCTGGCCGAAAGCGTCCTATTCTACGCGGCTAAACTCTGGGCTATTGGATATGGGGACCAAATAGAAAAACGTCAAGGTATTTAAGCGGTGGATGGTGGTGTATAGTCCTCAAAATGGATAGAACTATGTATCGGAAGATTCTTCACCTTAGATTGCTTGACTTGTTGGACTCCAGCTTAATCCCATTCTATTGGAGGGGGAGAGGTAATGAAACAACTTTACATTAAAGGCAGATAAGATCTTTTGGAGGCTTATCATAATCACTTGATATCTATAGTTATAAATAAAATCATAAACTCGTCCGATAGCAGATTTTATAGAAATGTCAGCACTTTGGGAACATGTCCGGTCTGACATGTAGGTCTATCATCGGAAGGGAATAGCGTACTGGACTCAGATATAATGTTAAAAGACGCAACTTATCTTGTACCTATCAAAATAACAGAAAATGTTGTCTTTCTTAAAAATAAAATGTCATTGTTACATAGCTTGTTATGAACAGAAAAATGGTTAAAGTAATTAATAAATCTTTTAAAGAACAAAATTTTCTAAAGCTCTTTCAATGAAATATTGATGTTTGTCAATTTGTTAGTAATGGCATTTTCTTCTCATAATAACTACAATTCAATGAAAAGAAATCATGAATATATTTTCAAGGAACAAAAGAATATATGAAAAATAAGGGGGCATGCTTGTTTTTTGCCCATGTTTCGTTTAAACAATAATAAATAATTATTTCTACTTATTTAATAAAATAGGCTCAGCCTTAGATTTTTTCTTCTCTACAGCTCACTGTCCGGTAATGGACAGTGTTGTCTGTAACGAGAGAACACTGCCCGGAGGCCGGCAGTGCACTGAGAAAGCCCCGGGCGCCAATATCATAGATGTTGACGCGCCTTAAATTAAAAAAAAAAAAAAAAAAAGTCCGACCTATCTCCAATTTGACGTTAGTATCCATTATCTGTGAGACTAATCGTTCAGATTAGGCTTAGTTATACCGCAATCACAAAACTTTTTTTGTTCAACGAAGAAGCTTTGATGAAAATAATACACGTCTATTGTGTGAGTTAGTTTTACATAAGCTTGTTCATAGATAAGTATGCTTTAAGTAAATTCTATGCTTTTGTGGAAAGTGCTTTCAAAGCCTCTTTGCGGCAATAGAGTGTGTTTGAAGTATTGTAATTAGTGTAAAGTAGGTATGATATATCTTAAGTATAAATCATTAGCACTGAATTTATATTTTATAGTAGTTTTTATACTTCTATTTTTATTTTTCTTAGAATAATAATAATTATTAACGTTATAATAGTGTCATTAATTCTGTCTTGTTTCTTTACTATAGCTCAATTTTGTTAATATCATTTTATTGTAAATAGGTGCATGCTTAGGAAAACGTAAATTCTTCTAAAACACTAATCGTTCACCTAATTGAATCCGAATAGGATAAATAGCATGAAAGTTATTAAATGAAAAAGTTTCTAACAAATTTGACAGCATCTTCTAGATTTGAAATTGATTTTTGATAATCAATACAAAAATTTACAGACTTTCGTGTTTTTTTCAAAATTCTAGCTGCTGAGCAATGTTTTATAAAAAGTTTTCTCCTCCTTCGTTCTATCAAAAAAACTTTAAAAATTGAAGATTATTACCTTTTTGGAAAAAAAAAGGAAAAACTGACAATCTATGAAATGGAACTAGGTACAAATGAAAATTGTAAGGTGTATGTTTACCCTTATTTTGAGTATGATTTTTCTTCACGCTGTTCTGAATGTTAGTTTGCTTTGCGTTGTCTATTATTTCATTATTTTGTAACCAATCGGATCATCCAAATAAAATTTCCTTCATAGAAAACCAAATAGTTTCCACTTTGTTAATTCAACTTACAAAAATCAGCTCACAATTTTTTTTTTTGCAAATATGTTTAGATATAGCTATTCCAACCTTTTAGTTATACTTTTGACAGCTGGTCGATTCTTTATAAACAAAATTTAATATAAAGAAATAATAGATAGTTTATTTTAATTCCTCTGACATTATATAATTTAATAGAAGGCGGATCTTCCATTCTCTAGTTAGAAATGTTATAATTTATTATTACTATTAAGAGACAAACTAATGAGGACCTCCCATATATTAATAACAGATATCCTGTCCTATTCTCAATTGAACTACTTTATATTCCTGTTATAAGTAATATTATTTATTACAGATGTAGAAGTTACAACGTTCCTAAACAAAATATGTTAATAAGTAATTATTTCTATATTATTGTACAATTGTAACTTCCTGAATTCATGGTTCCACATCACGATTCCACTGGAAACCTAAATATTCTAATAATTCTTATTTTCCTTGATAGCACTAATGATTTGTTGTTAGTTCGTTTTGGATTGTATACCTATTTAATTAGTATTGTTATGAAATTTAAATGAATCAAGTCATTTAAATAAAATTACTTTACAAATTTTCTTAAATAATTTAATATTTATATTACTTTTAACTATGCCAATTAGTTCAATAAAAAAAATCTGGTGTGAAACACTCACACGACTTTGACTGCGAAGTGGCAAATTTGCTTCACACTTACAATTCTTATTAGTGTTTAAAACCGTCGGCATTTTTACCGAGAAAATTACAAGAAACTGAAACACCTATTCAGTAAAATCGCACTTCCGGTCAACCGATTTTCTTCAAACTGTTAAATTTTTGCAACACTTATATAATTCTAATTAATATTATTTAATTGACAGAATTGTATAGCACATTGTTGAACAGAAATAGCACATTAAAGGAAAACATAAACCCACCCCTCCCCCAAAAGTGCTCTTAAATGAATTTTTTCCGGAGAAATGCTTAAATAAAAGTTGCGGCTCTTTAAATGTGTAGTTGATATATCAATTTTAAAGAAAATCGTTCGAGCAGTTTGCGAAAAAAAATCACTAAAACTTTAAAAAAAAAAAAAAATCAGTAAAGTGGTACTTCCGGTCTCATTATTGAACTAAAATAGCACTTTAGAGGAAACCATCCAAATAAACGGTGTAGCTCTTTGTAGGTGTTGTTAATATTAATTAAAACTTCGTTGGAGCCATTTTAGAGATAACAGCAAAAAACTAAAAACTACTTTCAGTAAAACGCACACACACGAAAGTAAAAAAAAAAAGTATCGTCTGTTCTTCGCGGTAAAGTAACAGAAATATTTCCAAAGTTTGCAATCGCTTTTGGCTATAAGATGGATTGTGAATATACATGAAGAAAATTACTCAATAACCAAGAGTCTCCAGGAAGCTTAAACATTAAGATTCGCCAGGATTCAGAAAAATTTCGTTCAAAGTTCTGCTAATCAGAATTATGACTTAACTGAATTTTTTTTTAGATTTCCCACCTCAGATTGGTTACTGCTTAAATTTGCTCGTCATATTTGGGGCATAAGAAATTTAAGATTATCGAACTAAATATTGTATGTACTCTTCACATAATGAATGTACACGTTTTAAACAGTATAATTCAGAGAATTTAATAATTTTTGTTTTTTGTTTTGTCTCTTTTTATTTTTATGTTATTTTATTCATTTCTTTTTCTATATATTTTTTATATCTGTATTTTCTTTGTTTTTTGTGTAAAAGTTTCCTAATTTATATTTTACTTCTACATTATTGTAAATGTTTTAATTTTTTTCTTTCTATTAACTTTTCATATTTTTTTTCTACTTACATTTCCATATTACTTTGCTTCAATTGCAAATAGTTATTTTATTTTTGTATGTATTTATATATTGTATCTAAGACAAACTCCGGCAGACGGCTTTAGCCATGTCTATTGTACTTATTTTTATATATCAGTTTTTGTATTTATTTTCTTTTGTATAATAAAGTACTATTTAAACTAATATACTGGATATGATGTAATAATGTACGGTGTGAATCCAAGCACATTATTATTCATTGTTCGTTAAGAGAATTTCCGAACAATATGGGACGTGTTTAACATGACTGCTTTCTAGAGGACCATATAAATATTTCAGTCCCATTCAAGAGTGGCTATACTTTCATGCAATTCATGAGGCACTATCTCCCAAGCATTATCCAAGAGGACTACGGGTACTACTCGAACAGCCTCCACTATCCTCACAGTCTCTTTATTTCGGACCTAAGCTCTCTGCAAGCTTCCGTTTTTTTTTTTCCGCCATTTCTTATTATTATTATTTTAATTTAAGGCGCTTCATCATCTATGGTCATTAGCGCCCGGAGCCTTCTCAGTGCACTGCCGGCCTAGGGACAGTGTTTTCTCGCTACAGACAACACTGTCCATCACCGAACAGTGAGCTGTAGAGGCTCCTAGGAAGAAAAAAATCTAAAGGTAGCACTGGACTCGAACCCGGGACCTCCGCGTGGGAGCTAGTAGCCTCTACAGCTCACTGATCGGTAATGGATGGACATTGTTGTCTGTAGCGAGAGAACACTGTCCCTAGGCCGGCAGTGCACTGAGAAGGCTCCGGGCGCTAATGACCATAGATGATGACGCGCGTTAAATTAAATAAAACACATGTGTCGCAGTAGGCTAATGTAAAAAAAGTTATTAATTTATAACATATTTCCTAGTTTACTATGATAATGGCAAAACCATTTTTTTTTTTTAAGTAACTTCCAATTTTATATAAGACAAAAATTTAAACAAAAGTTTTAAAATTTATAGTCGGACTAATATTGATAGGCGTGGAAATAAGCTCCATGGTTACAGTTCTTTCTTAATTACTTTTATTTATAATTTAGTATTTTACTAATCATAAAAATAATCATAGAGATAAAAGAAAATATCATTTTAATTATTAAATAGAAAGTCAAAGAAATACCTAAGCTATTTAAAAAGCACCGACCGCTTTATATTTCTATTTCTTCATTCTTCAAACCGCGGAATAATTGTGATTATGCTATTTTTTTTTTCCGAAATTATAGTATTCACCTCGAAAAACTTATTTTAGACCAGCGCGCGTTGAAAAAGGATTATATGTATATTAGTATCATTTACAAAAAGCATAGAAATGAAGAATTTCTAATCTTTAAAATTTGGCTTGCTTTTTCAAATAATAATTCAAATGTTTTAAAGTGGAATTATTGAACTGAAGGAAATTCTTGAGTGAATTAGTTTTAAAAAAAAATTGACACTAGATTTAAAAAAAAAGAAGCATAAAGTAGAATAAAATAAGCATTAACACGCAAAAGAATAAAGTTCGTTAGAATCAAAGTTGTTTCTTTTTAAAGTAATTTTAAAATAGAAATTATTATTCCAAATGTATAGCATAATTACTATATAGAAGTCCATTAAAAAAAACAACATTTTAATTGGTCAATATGATTCTTTCGCTTTTGTTTTTGTACAGGGAAGAAGATATAAGATTCTTTATTTAAATATTTCCTTATTCATGGAGATAAATAAGTATTATCGTACTTAAAGCAAAATAAAAAAAATGGATATTCTTCCCAGAAGTCATGATGAATATAAAAAAGAATTCAGAACAGCATGGGGTGTGTGATTTACCGATCTGCCCCAGGCGAGATACATTTAAGTACTGTCAGTCAGTATGTAGATGAGAGAAAAGTTATATCCTAGAGAACATTTATATATAAATAATTAATTCCTGGAACTGCAAGAGGCCGTGTGTAAAACAAGTGCGGTGCCTCTTTTACTACAGAATTTGCAATAAAATAATATATTATCTAAAACCATTTAAACAAAAATTAAATTTTTCCTCAAATTGGAACAATTTCAGACGAAGATATTTAAAAAGACTTTTAAGTAGTAACACTTGGCAGATTGCAGATATGGGAATTGTTAAATATCTATTGCACTTTCTAATCTGGTTAATGGCCGCGAGGTTTAAACGGAATATTCTTTAGAAGTATTGCCGCTGGCAAACGTTTATAACAAACTAGAATTTATAAGCCCCAATATCAGTATAACAATCTCAGAATAACTGAATAATGACATTGCTAACGCTTGGCATAAAGTCTGCCCTCGCTAGGATCACTGGCGTACGAAAAATTATAGCAAAGAAATATTAAGCGGTTTATAAAGCATAGAACGAGCTTTAAGGAATACATGTTACTTTAGAGAATCATTTTTTTGAAATTGCAAACATAAGTTTCCGAGGCAAGCTTAATGTGTGCATTCTAACATGCTTGTCTCTGCTTTATCTATCTTAGAGAGGTAAGTTTCCTGATTTTGATCATGGAAAACAAGAGAAAGAATATTTTGCTACTTGAAAACAAGATAATATACCAATAAAATTGCATGTGATCTAGAAACTTCTGACCAACTAAAAAGTAGAGAAAAATATGCACCGTAATATGGCTATTGAAAGCAAACGGACGATTTATTCCCAATTTGTTATTATATACCGCTAAATTCCAGTAGAACAGGATAGTAGCCTCACCAATCCTAATCCTGGGTTTGTTTTCTTAGAAATGATCCCAGTCCAGTTTTCTTCATACAAGAAAAATCAGCCATGTTCTCCATGTTTTTCATTTATTTACTAATTAAGCTTTACGTTCTTAGTTTTTAAATTAAAAATGTTTATTTTATTTTATTTTATTACTTTTTTTATTGAATATTTATAACTGTTCTCTGAGGAACAAGTAAATGTGATATATGAACAATATACAAATGGCGTGATAGTTGTGATGGTCATTCAGTGACCATCAGCCAATTGGTCACGTGGCCAGCGGCGCCTCAGCCGTCTGTGAGGATTAGAGTATGTCCACATTTGTGCGCTTTCCTCTTCCTCTTTCCTTTCAACTTGCGCTTCCTCTTTCACATTTCAACATGCTAGTGCGCATGCCTTTCGACATGGCCTCTGAGGCATTCAATTTTGTTGTCCCACGTCTCCGTTCAGTGTGCTTTTATCGATGGTTCAGAGCGACATTCGCTAGTTGGGTTTTTGAAAGCAGCGAGCCCTCATCTTATGAAACCATTTGCAACTGACCTTAATAAGGGCTTGCCGAAAAGAGTATTTAATTACAGGCTATCGAGAGCAAGGAGAATCGTTGAAAACGCTTTTGGGTTGATGGCGCCAGCGTTCAGAATTTTTCGTAAGCCTATGGAAATTACAGTTATTAGTGTTAACTTGTCTTCTGCTTCCAAATTTTCTCCGGGTGCAGCCGGATGCAGCAAGACAATATTCACCTCCTGGAAGTTTTGATCACAAGGATGAAAGCACTGGTGAAGTTATTTAAGGCAATTGGAGAGGAGAAGTTACTTCCAGTGATAACGGTATAAGACCTCTACAACAAGTACCACGGAACAAGCATCACTTCTCGCACTTTTGTTGGCATATAATTTTGAATTTACATCCCACAAAACTGTTTGAAGACGATAATCTTCTATAAAATCAAGTGTCTGTCTCTTAATTACACACATAATCAGAAATCTGCTGTCGGAGATATTATTAATTAATAATAATAGTTGAATAATATCATTACTAATAACATTATTATTAAAATAATAATTAAATAATATTTAATATTTAAATAATATCACACAACACGTAGCGAGATCAACAAGACGCATATAGAATGTTGAAAGAAAATCCAAGTAGTTGGATTCACGTGCGCTACGGTTGCATCATGAAAATAAAGGCCCATTCAACTTCCATGAGATATGCAATAACGCATGCCTCTCTTGAAAGAAAAATTGCACCAGTGTGGACATACCCTTAGAAGGAAGTGCCGTTGAAGATAAATTTGCAGCTAAAGGATTAGGATGTGATAGTTTTGGCAAGTTCAGAAACGAATGGAATTTTGAGGTCATTGTGAATAGATAGATTACTGACAAAAAACGGGTGCGTTTAGGAGATGATTGTAGGGTCTGTATTTTGTTACTGTTAGATCGTAAATTAAAAATAAAAAAATTTGTATGTGTTCTTTACAAAAAAAAAAAAATCACCCACATGTCTTTATCTGCAATTTCACGGCCCTGATCGATAAATTTTCTTGAAAACTTCAGTTTCACGCAATTTTCACTAATTCCACCAGGAATCGTAACCTACATTAAACTGGTGAGGCATCCATTAATAGAGGAAGCCAATGATTCAGCTTTCCTAGAATGTGGCAAATAAAAGTAATAGGTTTATTTCGTTTGCTGAGTTTTACAAATTTATGAAGATATTTACAAGAAAACTGGGAAAGAATGAAAAGCTCATAATCGTGCCTAGTCGAACTGAAATGTCATATTTCCGCTTAAGCTAATTTCTCAAATGTAGTATTTTATAAATTGGCTTATAAACTGGCTCAGCTTAGCGTCTGGCCAGCATGAAATATTTTTCAATAAAACTTGGCTGGGAGAAGTCCACATTCGCAACAGATATGCATTGTAAATTATGCGGAAATGATAGAGACAGTTTGCAACATATGCTATTTGTATGTCTTCATTCACTAACAGAAGTAAGAAGGAAATTCTTATCTCAATATATTCTGTCAAATAGTTCTAACTTTGATCTTCTCGAAGATCTCTGTTAATTGTGGATGATATAAGTGAGTTGAATTCTATCTATCTGTTTTGTGTTAACAGTCTGAGATTAAGAAAATTAAAGGAGTAATTAATTTTTAGTTATTTTGAGAAATTTCATTTTTTTTTGGACTTAAAACAAAGACACATTTATGTTAGAAGTAAATTTACTAGTTTCAGGTTAACTAGAAATAATTGAAATCAGTTGTCATTAAACAGGTAGACCGTACTCCCAAAATGATATTTTTTTTTTTTGTATTTTTCTTACCATTATTACTAATTATTACATTTCTTTATATTTAAGAGCAATGACTATCAAGTTTGCTAATAATTTTTTTATATATATTTTAAATATTTTGTCTATCTTTTTGTTTAATTTGTAATTATTTCAATGACTTTTATTTATTTGGATTTATACTTTCATTTAATATTTAATTTCTCGATCTAGTTTTGTATTAGTAATAAATTTATATAATGCCAACTCTCTGCTATAAGTTTATAACTTTGTAAGCAGTAATAAATAATAAATAAATAAATTTCAATTTTCATTCTTAAGGAAATTTCAAAAGGGAAAATTATCTGAAGTAAAAAAAACCAAAGATTCTATTTTTTTTTTTTTTTAAGGCTCGTCAACATCTGAGAGCATTGGACCCAAGGAGCTTTCTCCTCAGTACATGTCCGGCCTCCGGGCAGTGTTCTCTCGCAGCAGACAACATTGTCCATCACCGAACAGTGAGCTGAAGAAGCTCCTAGGAAGAGAAAAATCAAACGAAAGCACGCTGGACTCGAACCAGAGACCTCCGCGTTGTTAGTCCAGCGCACTACCACTGATCCCACCCCTTATAATCTATTATTATTATTATTTCCAATTCAATTTAGTTGTGAATATCAAAAATATCCAAACTAATTTCAGGACAGTTTAACATTTACAATTATATGTACGATAGAAAAATACGAAGTGGTTATAGGTCTCTGTAATTTTGACGGTAATTTTTAGTTTTGTTTTTTTGCCCGTAATATTTAGTGATATTATTCATGATTACTAGTGAACTGGAATGACAGCTGGTGGAAACAGGTCCCTGGTACAACCAGTTACATTTGTAATAACGGAAAATGGTTGCAGTAGAAATATCCAAGTAATTCGTTTTCGTCGAGGCCGGCACCTCGGTTGCTCCATTACCTTTCTAAATTACCCTGGTCTTCACTTTTCCCCAACCCATCTCACTCTTTCTTCACTATACCTACTCAACAACAAGTCAAGCTAGTCCAATTTGCCGGATCAGGGACTAAATAACAGAGGGGCGATATTACGGCCCCAGATTAAATGTCGCCCAGTCCAGTGCCACTGGTACTAGGAGAGCCAGGTATGGATAGTAAGAGTTATTTACAACAAGCCCTAACACAACAAGCAGGTCGGCCGGTATAGAGAGCGGGGCATGGTAAACGTTGTGGATTGGCCACCGCCTCGCGGCCAATGGCAGGCTGGGCCGCCATGTTGTTGCCGCCGCTCTAGTCACGCAAGCCTGACTCCTATCCTATAATTATATCAGCTCCCCCACTCAATATATATATATACACCAGTCATTATATATATTATCGCCAGGACCTCTATTATATTCTCCCTCCTTCTTAACCGGGCCCAACTTCGTCCCATCCACATTGGTAACTACAGGCTATATTGCTGACTAAATTTGAATTTAAATCACCTTGGCTATGAAAGGGGAGGGGGCAGATGAAAAAGGTTACTGCGAAGGGAGCTAGTTTTTTTTTTCAAGGGATTATAATGACATTTTAAAAAAAAAAGAGTAAAAATATAGAAAACTACAACCCAAGGATATAATTAATATAATACAGTTTGTAAAAAAAAACAAACAATATATAATATTTAAAAAATGAGACAGATAATATATAACTAATTTACATATCAATATCATTTTTAAATAATCGACTAATAAATGTAAATTATGGCCGGTAAAAGGACACAAATCATTTATAAGTGCCCAATCAGGTTTTCTTTTTAAATTAACTTAATAATTAGAATTATACGATAGATATATTTTGTTAATAAAGTTTTTATGAATATTATAAAGATCTTGTTGAGAAAAGTATTTTTAATTTTTTTTTTTTTTTTTTTTATCAATTATATTCTGTGTAACATAATGTTGCAATTAGGCGTCTGGATAACTGAGCGGTAGTCAAGATGGGGGTGTACAAGGTTTTCGATTCCCAATCTTAAGCCTGAATTTATTGGATGAAACAATATTAGTATTATAAAAAGAAAATATATTTATTATCTGCCATCGCAATTAATTATTGTCCTTTTAAAGATCCAGTATGAAATGCTTTTTACGACTTTCTCAAATTGTAATTCTCAAGTTCAGTGAACAGAAAAAAAAGTGGATAGGAAAAAAACGCAACAGAATTGAAACACACGAAAAGAGACTATAAAAATTGCGCATATAAAATGCAAAGACGTAAAGAGGCGCATCAATATTCATGCGCAATTGCAAGTTCTCTCATAGACTATGTAATTATTGCAGTGCAATTTATATACAGCTATGTTATAAATTATTAAACAATGAGATCATTTGTTTGTTTCTTATTAATGAAATATATTCTAATGATCCTGTGAAAATTATGAAGTTTGTAATTTTAAAAAATTGTAATTTTAAGATTTCTTTCTAAAACTATGGCAATAACTTGTCCCTGTGTTTAACTTGTCCATCTTTCAACAAAAGATTGGGATGCTCCAATCAAATAAGAAAACCAACCTCTACTTCCCCATGTCGGGAATAAAATCCCACTTAATTAGAAAGCGAAAACTACATAGCTGTTTACACTGGCGGGAATAGAATGCACGCTGGTGTTGGCTCTGCATTTCTAGTACGAGAGCCAAAAGAAAAAAGTTTCATTGCCGAAGATCAGGTTAAGCTGGACAATCACTGTTCAACTAAAGCATATTTTTCTAAAGTCACTGACCGGTTAAATGCTACTCATTACAAACCTGATCATCAGATTAACATTATCTTGATTAGATATGGTCCTTTCGATATGGTCAGGAGTATCTGCATCATCTTAAGCTGACAATCATTCTAACTTATTCATGTGATAATGTATCATTACAAAATCCTGTGCTTTGTGGAAGGAGACCAGCACTCAAACATAATGAAAAACATTGTCCAGTTAGGAGGTGCTTGGGGGCCAACAGACCATAGAAATCTTAGTATCGATAAGAAGTTATAGATGTTTTGTGGATATTCTTCAAACACACTGGAGATATGAATGTTAGTTTTGCTTTAAAAGTCATTTTAATGTTTTCAATTACTTGACAAATAAATAAATTAGCTCAGTGGTAGCGCGTGGGAATTGCAACGCGGAGATCCTGGGTTCGAGCCCAGCAGTACTGCCCTTAGATTTTCTCTTCCTAGGAGTCTCTACAGCTCACTGTCCGGTAATGGACAGTGTTGTCTGTAATGAGAGAACACTGTCCGTCCAAAGGCCGGCAATGCACTGAGAAGACTCCGGGCGCCAATGACGACAGATGTTGACGCGCCTTAAATTTGGAAGAAAAAAAATTATTCCATGACAATATAGTTCATACTGTTTTCAGTGGTGTAATGTTTCATGATCTAAGTATCAATACATTATGAAGTACATTTTTTGTACTGCTGAGAATCTTGGGAAGATTAGGGCCGGGTATACATTATTGCTCTAGACCTAGCGGTTATTATTTTTCTTTCACGTAGTTATTTGGGCCTAAAAGGACTTTTTTTATAGTGTTCTTCCCTATTGATGAATGACATAACCTTGTTGCATTATGCGGATGCATAGCTAACGACAGCACTTCGGCCGTTTGAATCTGGATCCGGTGGTGGTTACTTCCTAATATTCTGATTAGTGCCAGATTACTTCTGATGGTCAAATTAACCCCCTTACCGGAATCGCGATTGTACTTCAGAATCGGAGGTTGAGAATTCAATAAATGATCTTTTTGGTACAATTTCTAATTTCTAACTTTCTTGAGTAATCTTTCTTTTACCTCGTTGTCAACTCTGCTTCTTTAGTTTTCTAATTCTAAGTGATGTGAAATTAGGGTTTGCTGTATTAGAAAACATAAGCGATTTTTTATCCCGATAAACGCTTTATTTTGTGATCATCAATCGGTTTGGTGTGTTCGTTCAACTTCAGAATATTTTAATAAACCTTGAGATATCAAAATACACCTAAACTACACTAGATAAAATCAGTCTCTCATACTCGCAATGTGTGTCACACGCTTGCCACAACATGAATGTAAAAGCTGTTTTATTTAATGTAATGCAAACTGTAATAGCACAATGTTCATCCAACCTCTAATGAAATATAAAGTTTCATAGATATTTTCCGTGAAAGCATATTTCTTTTCGCGGTCATCGACTGGTTTCGGCCGTTCGCTCATCATCAGGATGTTTTGTCAAAACAGTCTGATAACACAGACTTGCATACTGCAAATTCAGTTGATACACTATAATACTTTATTTTAATTTACTGATTTTCTTATTCTCTTGAAAATGATTTTTAACATTATAAAAACTTGCTTTATCCGCCACCTTTTCTTTTATCATAATAATTGAAATTATTAAAAGAAAACTTATATATATATATTTATAATTATTAAATAAAATGATGTAATAAATTAAAGTAATATAAAATAAATAATATAGTAATCATAAAGTAATCTTACTAACAGTCTTAATCTTAATCTTAATTCATAACAATAAATTTCATTAACAGAACCTGAAACCGGTCGATGATCACGAAAAGAAATGACGGAAATTATCTCTGATATTTTCTAGCTCTGCGGACCCATCCGCAACGAATCTAAAGTTGTTTATTTCATATTTTAATCAAGTTACAATCTCTTAATTGGTTGATCTGTTAATTTGTTTTCCGTCTTGTCAAAGAATCACCCTTTTTACTTACTTCTTCTACTGGTAATAAGAGGTATTGCAAATATGTTAACAGATGTGATCTCTTCTTTTTTTGAAGATCGTGACAAGGGAACAAATAACGGCATAACACAAAAACGGAACATTGGAAGGGAAATTCAATCGTTTAAGTTCTACTAGGCTAGGGTATCTGGCAATATGGTTTTTACTATTTTACTGGACTTGTTAGCTTTTGGCAATTTTCTCATAAAAAATTACGAGTTTCTTTGAACTTGACATAACAAACCACAGATATAAAAAACTTTTACTTCTGTTTGAAACGTTTTTTCCGTTTAAGTAGATTTTAAAATGATTCTCAGGAGCTGGAACGTTAGCTTCCCTTGCGTTCTTTTTAGTTTAGGTCCTCCCGGCTATGCATGTGACATTGAAGCCAGTAAACAATTCAAGATTGAAAGAAATTGGTGAGAAATAACTATATAAATTCCAGTAAGAGAGTGTAGCGTGTATGTTTCATACCAGATTTTTGTAATATGTCCTCAATAAACCAAGAAGTGCCATCCCAATGATGAGAATAGTCGGAGTAAAACTTTTATCATTTTCCTTTTGCATTCAGCAGTAGCCACGCTATTGGCACTCCCTAAGTAGAATTTTCTTCGTGTTTCAAATTCTAAAAAAGCATTCTTTTCCATTTTATACGCAAGTTCTGGTTTTCCTATTGAGGCTATCAACGTATTTCTAGTCTTATATTCATTATTTCCGAAAGTTCGCTGATGCCCATTACAGTTGAAGATTCTCAAAAAGTCCTGTGAAGTCAATGGCCGTTAGGTCAATGCTGACAAAACATTTGTTGTACCTTTCTAAACAGGCTCCAAGAGTTGATAAATTAAAAAAATCTATTTACAATAATCAGAAAATAGAGTTTACATACTCTATTGTTTACTTGGGAGTAACTCTTTGGTAAGTTTCGTAAAGCTTGTTAGGCCTCCAGTAGCTAAATTTAATATTGCCAATGCTGTGGTTTTGAATATTCTTAGCAAAAGCAAATCAGATTCATGCTCAACAAAAGTTCAATGATTCAATGTTTCAGCAGTGAGTATACTTTTTATTTAGGGAAAATTTGGGCTGCTGAGTATTATAGTATTTTAGAAAAATGCCAAAGTATCTGAAGTCTGTCCTTTGTTTACTTCGAGTTACACCAGATTGTACCGGTCGAATGAATGCCGGGGTTTGTTCACTGCCAAATGCAAGATTTTTACCAGAATGAATTATCATATGAAATATGGTTAATTACCATATTGAATATGGATAATGATTGTTTACCTAAGGTCGTATATTTCAGACTGGTTGAGCTCGCTAATGTTAATTTACCTTTTAACTGGTTTTTGTCAGTTGCAATCTTATTTCCAATATGTTGGTGGAGATTATTTGTTGCATAACCATGATTAATATATAACAGAAACATTCGAAATGAGATTGATTAGTAGAAACATTGAATCAGTATTGAATTCTTCCTACAATAGTCACTATTTTGTGAGGAGCAGTCTGAAGTTCGATGAAGAATATCTTCATTATTCACGTCACATCAATAAACTCAAGAATTATTTCCCAGCTAAGGCTATTTAATAAAAAATTTTCAATTTTTTTTTTTAACCGTAAACGTTGTTATAATTTTTGGCCCAACAACCAATGCTCCTTATGCCCGCTAAAGGAATCTGATATTATGTATCACTTTTTGTTTTGTTGTAAAAAATTTGGCGATGTAAGATTGAAATACCTTTCCAGATTTCTGCCATTTTCCTATGTAAAGGAGCAGGAGGAGGAGGAGGAGGAGGCGGAAAAAGACTGGAGGCCTACAAACTTCTTTCCAGGACTTACCTACAAAAGACATACCTACAACACAAATCATAAAACCTCTTTGGACATACGACGAGATATGGAGTTCTATAATTTAAATTTAGATAAAATTAATTGTATTTATATATTTGTTAATAGAGCGTTTTTATTTAAGGAGCAGGCAAATATATGGCTTTGTACCAAGTGGTGCTTTTTGCAAAGCAGCATTTTTCAAAGCAGCATTTTTCATTTCATTTAGAAGTTAAGTTTAATTGGTTAACTATTAAATAGTCCAATTCTGTATATTCCCACCCTTGCTATAAAGATATCTTTGGAGCAATGCTTTCCATTTTATTTTTAAAGATATCTTGGGAGATCTTTGGAGCATTAAAAATATTCTATTCTAATATTCCCGAAAAGTAAGCTTGCAGTGTTCTGATGACCACGAAGCATATACCCAATTGTTTCCTCTTAAGTATCAACTTCTCTCTTGCAAGTTTCTGCAAATCCCATTTACTTGTGCAATTGTACTGGAATTGCTTTATTTCATTTATTACAAACTCTCTTAATATTTGCTACGAATTTTAGCCAAATTTAACTAAATATCAAGAACAATTAAACCTTTTTAATTACTAGTTATCCCCAATTGTTTTAGATTGATGAAATCATCAAGAATTTCCATGAAGATTTGTGAATTTTTTAAGAATTGAATGAACATTTTTGTTTTTTAGACAACCGGTAATTTCCAAATAATTAATAATTACTTCTGATGTTTTACTGACTAATTACAGTTTTATGGATAATTTAATCAATAGCATGTCAGAATATATATTAAAAGTTTAAAGACTAATTGTATAATTTGTGTAGGCATCATAACGTTCAAACTGTTCAGATAATTTTTATAATTAAATATATAAAATTATATTAAAACTGCAGGAAATTAAGATAGGGTAGCAAGCAAGCACTACAATATATAGTGAATTAACATAGATATTTATTACGACTATAATGGCGGTGTATTCTCAATCCAATTAACTCTTATAAGAAGAACAGAATTATTCGTATTTAATTCATGGAACAGTATAATGGTCAGCCCGCCCCCTCTAGAGATCACCATCATTTTATTCATTAAATAATAAAATAATTACAGCCGCCCTGTTGTAACATTTCTTGGAATATTCTTGGTCAATTATTTAATAATTAAAAATATGTACATATATAAGTTTTATTTTATTAATTTCAATATTATTATGATAAATAAAAAGATGGCAGATAAAGAGTTTTTAAATAATATTAAAATCATTTTCAAAAGAATAAGAATATCAGTAAAAATTAAACAAAAAAAATGATAAAAAATTTAGAGTGGGGTGGGAGTGAAACAGTCAGAGTGACCGTAAAGGTCTACTCCCTCCCTTTTCCTTAAAATTCCATTAAAAGAATTTTGTTCAAACCAGCTTTTTATAACTTATCTATCTGATAGAGTGCGTATTTTTATAGTTATTACTTTAAAATGGCTCTTTAAGAAATATTTTTGAATTTTTTGAGAGAATTTTCAGATTTTTGTATTGAAATAATGTCAATAGAAGAATGACTTATCAGGTGGAGAATAAAGGTTAATAAAGGTTCCCAACTAAAGCAAATACTTTATCGAATATGTGGATGGGTCTGCAACGCTGGATAACATCTGGTATTTTATCCGTCGTAGCATGCGATGATTTTCATCCATTGTCAGAGCAAATTCACCAAGTTCATGAAGACTGTTCACTTCAACGTAATGTTTTTGTTACACTCATACTTGTTCAAGTGAATGTAACAGAACAAGTGTGAATCTAACAGAAACATTACGTTGAAGTGAACTCTCTATACGAACTTGGTGAATTAATGTGACGATGTATGAAAATCCGAAAACCGGTCAGGAACAATTGGAATGTGCATGTTACGACGGATAAAATAACAGATGAAATACATTATCCTTCACCATCCGCCACCAGCCACTCTCATACCGTTCCTCCTCCATAGGACCATAATACCAATTGTTGACGAAGTCCGATATTTAGGACTCTATCTCAACTCACATGGAATCCACATACAAGAGTAATAAGACCGGAGCCCAACTCTTTCTTCCACTCTCGACTTCATCTCGACAAAAAAAAAAGAAATCTATATTTTATTAGCTGATGGATAAAAGTGATTTTGAGGTTAGTATGAAGGGTTAGGTTGTAAATTTTAGAAGTGGACGTTGGTACTTCTTTTTTAGGATTTTTGTTTAGTAGTATTGAATACGATAGGATTTGGAATGCTTGGTTGAACCCGAAATCTCGCATCCTATGTCCAAGGGATTTAATATTTTCGTTATCTACAACACATTCCAATTCCTATTGTATTCAATACTTCTAAGCAAAAATCCTTAGAAGAATTAGAAACGTCCACTTTTAAGTTTCCAAACTAACCCATCACATACTAACCTCAAAATCTCTTTTGTGCATCACCTAATAAAATCCCGTTATAAAAAATTCCATGACCCCACAATCAACCATCCCAACTCTTTTATCCAAAAGTTTTCTTCCCTCACTATCCCAAACAACCCTCCCAGAAGACTAAAATGCCGCTGGTCCAAAAGTTTTCTTCCCTCACTATCCCAAACAACCCTCCCACCAGAGGACTAAAATGCCGCTGGTCCAGCGACCAGCTTTCTTCTACTTAACGCCGACAATTAATAAAACGCTATGCACCTCTATTAGGTGGTATCTCATGGTTTTTCATAGCCCTTGGAAAGTGGGGCTATTGTTTTTGGTGGATAAGTGTTTTGCGTGCAGTAGGCTGGTATTCCAGTAAACTGGACTCGGTTTACTTATCTGCATCACTCTTTGTTACTGAGTGTATTCAATCAGGATTGCTTCAATGTACTGAACTTAGCTGTGCGACTAAACTTAGAAGGTTTTATTACAAAGACAAATAATTCGTCTCATTACTGAAGAGAAACAAGTCTTGGATATTTTAAGCAAAACTTGATATATAGTTTCACTTAACTGTTTATTTATGCTTATTTATTTACAAGATTCCAGCGACTTAATCTCATTAATAATGAAACTAAAATAAGAGGTCGATGATTCTATGAACTGTTATGAAAATTTGTTAAAGTGAAAGATTAAAAATTAACCATAGACATATTGACAATAAGTTTAGTCACGAAACACTCTGTTGCTCCATCATCACTTATTAAACGTGACGTCATCCTCTCCCATATTCTATTTTTAAAAGTGATCATCATATTCTTTATATATAAGTATCACACATCAAGGCGGCACACAAAAAAATGTGTGGTTATTAAGTAAAATAAATTTCTAAATATCTAATAGATCCTTCCTTCCTTTTCGACGCTAAAATCCTGAAAAGATTCGATTAACTTATCCGTTCAGTTCTATCCAGAACACGCCCATTTTCCTCTAATCCCCCTCGACGTCATTAAGCCAATAGAGACTTGGCCTTCCTCTTCTTTGACGCTTTCCGGCCTTCCAAACAAAAGAAGTTTAGGGATTCGATTTTCCTGCAACCTCCCATACGCCCTAACCAACTTAATATCACTTTTTATTATATGAAACGATATCTGCTTTTCCATACAAAGTTTGTAGCTCCAAGTTGATACGGTTTCTCCATCATCCTTCTTCGTAAACTGGTATATATCTTCCTTCAGACTTTTCTTCACTATTCTCATGGCTGTCTTGCTTTCTTGGAACCCAGCATTTGCTTCCTGTTGCATTATCCGGATCTAAGAAGAGTCCTGTAACGCAGGATTTCTTTAATGCGAACAAGCACCTATTCCCAGCCGCTATTCTCGCTTATATATCCACATATTATGTTTCTTACCTTTCTAAAGACGACCTTAGATATTTAAAGGTTTTGCAAGACATGACTCGCGTTCTGCAAGGCGAATATTTCGAGTCTTCTTATTTGCTGCCGAACATTTATTGTGAATTCAGCTTTCCTGCTGCTTCTTCAGATTCTTGTAGCGCTATTGAGAGCCGAACACTTCATCAGCATACGCCACATGCTGAGTAATCCGATTAAAAATGTGGCCATCTGAGATCGTTTTTATGCACCTAATGGCTTAAGAGCCACGTTGAAATGTATGGGGGAGAGAGGATCGCCTTGTCTAAGCCAGTTGTTAATTTCAAACTCTTCCGACAGCTATTTTGTAGTTTGACCTTACACTTTGCATATTTCTGTGTTACTTTTATAGGGGAAACCAACTTTCTTGGCATACCACGTAGGTCTTATCTATTAAACCAGACGGGAGTCTGGACAACGACTGGTGCGAGAAGTTTGAAGGCGACGGTTTATACACGCAGACGAGTCGAACCCGTAACCAACTTACGGAAGGTTTTGTGTGAAGACTTTGTTACAAACACGCATAATAATGTTCTTTCTGGCAAAAGTTAAAAAGGCAGTCTTCATCAATGCCACAATATGTACTAATTGATCAGGCTGCATAAGGCAATTTTTAAGAAATTTCTATAAATTATCCTATTTATTCTGACTTCAGGTTTCAGACACCCATTCCTGAGACTTATTGCTTCTGATATATATTGCACTCATTAGGCAAACTAATGTACGATAATAGGACTCATACATTCGACAATGCCCCCCTGAAGAGCTCTTACTAAAAAGGCCATCCGACACTCGTTGCCTTTTTGCTCTGACTCATCAAGACGGGCTTCAAACCCAAACGAGAAAGACCTATTAAATCTTGCCAGGTACCTATTTCATTCCCAGCATTGAACTGATCCTAGAAAACTGAATGATCGAAAACGCTTGATTGTCTGAGACAATGACGAGCGTGGTGGAATCATATGTCCTCTTATATCCTCAAGAGCGTAAATAATTATCCAACCAAACGCTGTCAAGAGGGGCTAACTTTCCCAAGCTTACCAAAATGTAAAACCTCGGTTCAGGAACATTTATTCCGGCATCTACTTCCACCTCCGGCTTTGCCGCATGTATGACAGATGGTGTTCTCTAAATAAAAAACTCCCTATCTTTAAAATAAGACTGAGGAAAAAACAACGAAATTGAATATAAATTCAAGAAATATGTAAATTTCCTTGCAAAATCAATGAATTTTTGAAGAACTGAAAATCAATTCCTTCAAATCATAAACTTAGTTCAAACTAAAATAAAGTTGCCTAATTATGTAAATTAATGATATTCTAATTAAACTAATAAAGTTCTGTGATTACTATACATACCATATTTGGAAATATAAGGGTAACATTTCTTGAAGCATTCGCAGGTACAAATCCCATATTTCCTCCCATTAAATGCATGAACTGTAAATATGAGTAATTAAATTTTAATCTTCACATAGTTTTGATTGGCATTATATTTCATGAGCATACAAAATAACGGCCTCTAATTGGTAACTGTAGATAAAGCACATTACCTATTACAAAACCTATAAAGCTAGATCAATATTTTACGCTCACTAGCGGCGGACAATAATAAATTAAGGTTAACGTAGTAAATGTTATCCCAGTTACAATATCTTATATAGGATAAAATTCTAAAATTTTCTGACAATATCATTTTTAAAAAAAGGGGGATCAGAGCCCCTGTTAGAATCACAATCAAAAGAGACTACTTAATATTTGCTCAAGAATGAAGCCGGCCCATGCTATGACAACAAAAGTTACAGAATGATTTGAATCAAAATTACACAGTCTAAACTGCTAGGGGAATCCATTGTTCATTGATGTTATGATTTAATATTATTGCGTGAGATCCCAGATATAGTTAGATGCGTTACGACAGCACTTGAGATTTAGTCTATTTAAGTCCAATCAAACTCAGTTTCACAGTGATATTTCTTCCAGGCTATGTTAGACTGAGTTCCAAGAGGGATAATACCATCGTTTTTAGCCTCAGCCTGTGTTTTATACACTTAAGCTCGCATTGCTTTGTTTGCAAGCAAGCTATAGCAATATCCGCCTGCGCTTCTGTTTATTTATTATTTCTTAATTATTAGTATTGTTAAGTTTAACATTATTAAAATATTATTAACGATTTCCTAAACGATTAGGTCTGTTCACATTTTTTATCTTCAATTCATAATTTTTCTATCTGAATTTTCAATATTGTAAGCAGTTTCTTTATATTTTATCAACATTTTATTACATATCACATAATCCCGTTTCTGCATCTTCATACAGGATAGTGAGTCCTATTATATTTAAACTTTGGCAGTATAATTGTTGATTTATTGCAGTTAATTTGTCATACTAAGCTAGGCACTCAATTTAAAGGCTGCCCTCATTAATTTATTATTTCTCTAAGTTTTCTTTGAGCATTAGCTGCTCTTCTTCCGGCTTGGGTATCAACGCCTTGAACGGCTGGGTAGTTTGGATTATTTTATTATAAATAATTAGTTGGTTTGATTAGTATTCCTTAAGATCCTTGTAGGACCTAGGCCTTATCAACGATTTATGCCACTGATCTCTGTCTAATGCTTTATTTCGCCATCTTCTGATTACCATATGACCGGAGATCCTGCTCAGTGTCATCCAACCATCTTAGTCTGGGACATTCACTTTGTCTCTTGCCTCCCGGCTTGCCATAAAACATTTTCTTAGTCTATAGTTCGGTAATCTTACAACGTGGCTTATCCAACGGTCTCTCTTTATTTATTTATATGAATCAAGCAAATTCTCTTCAGGAAAAAGATCATACAGTTCCTCATTTTTTCGGATCCCCAGTTTTCATTTTCATTAATATTTTCCTAAAAACCTTTTGTTCCCATATAACCAACATTTTTTAGCCACCCTGGTTAAAACCCAGATCTCACTGGCATATGCATTTGATTAGTTTTATTTTCCAATATGTAGGCCAACATCTATTACATTAAAACAATATTTGCACTAAAATTGCTGAAATTCACAACTCCATTTGCATGATCGCCTTTTTAACCTTTAATCTTTATTATCAGAGGAAACTACTATTAGTCCGGGATTTTGTTTAGGGTTTAAGTGATAAATTATTTTTATAGTGAAGTGATACAACAGAATCATTTGTACTAAATATTACATAATTACTATGATTGAATCTCTGCCCCCTGGCACCTTCGTAGCCCAACTTCTCTTAACATTCCCAAAAAAAATTCTATGTCAAATGGTAAAAACCGCTTGAAAATCCGTCCAGCAGAATTTGCAGTATTAACGCATTTCACAAAATAGGTTTCTATTTTTTGTATATATAATAGATTTTACGTTGCAGTTAGTATAATTATTATTACAAACCTATAAAAATAATCTATACAAACTGCCATAGTTTTATAAGAATCTGTTAGTACTTTATTCGTCTGTAATTGTACGACAATAATTCTCTTAAAAATGGAGGAAGAGCCCGGGCTAAAACTATATATATATGTGTTAAATAGAAATCAGTTTTTGTACAAAACACCACTAAGACAATGATTAATGACTAAAGTTAATCGGTTGCCCACGATTCCGCTTCATTACATAATTAATAATCCATAAACTAAACAGAATTAATCATTTGTTATTCATCAAACAAAAAGACTAATTTTTTTTGGTCATTAATCATCAATTGTATTATTACCAAATTTAATTATTAGTCGTTTAGTCAGACTAATATTTTGACCGACTTTGAGTATAGTAATGTTATAAAACTTACTGAACAATCTGTTTCATCGTCTGTCAGCGCTTCACAGCACTCCACCATCTTACTGACAACGTGAACTGGCGTCTCACCAATATTTTGTATCGATATAACTGTAAAGAAAAATATTTAAATTAAATCATATTGAAAATAGTAATTAATAAAAACTAAATATAAAAAAATATTTATTCAATTTATGTAAGTAAAGGATTTGTATATTTAGGAAGACATATTATACACTTGAAGCTGCTAAATGACTTTAATAGAAATCTCATGTGAAACATTCACACAACTATCTCTGAAAATATCACAATTTATTGCTAAATTTTCTATAACCTGGAATTTTTAATAATAATCCCTTAGCCCTTAACTATATAGATGGAAGAAAGCCGTACCTTACACATGTTAGTTTTAGGACTGCCTAACTGCCCTAGCCGGAGCACCCGCTCGGAATAAGCCGTCACTCACCTGGGTGCCGGCACATGCTGGATTTCTGGACAACGAGAGAGCGGATGCCCTAACGAGGGGCGGCTCGAAGGATACCTTCATACGTTCCGAACCTTCTGCGAGTTGCCCAGGAGCCTGATTCAAACTTCTATCAAAGGTTTGGATAGAAGTATGGTGCCTGCAATGGTGGAAGAGAACACCAGGGCAAGGTAAATCGTTATCAAGAGACATTTGCCAAAATTCACCATGGACCTAACTGAACTAGAGCCAAAGGGATATACGGTTAATAGTGGGTCTATTAACGGGGTATTGTAGGGTGAATAGGCCCATACACAGCTACTAATTGCAGACAATGCGATATGCCGATCCTGCAAGGCTGAGGAAGAAATCCCGGTACACATATTTTGCCAGTGCGACGGCCTGATGAGGGCGAGATTTCTTTAACTGGGAACAAGTATTCTCAAAGGAGCCGCTTTCAGGTTTGCTAGGCTTGATTAAAAGGGCGAAGCTGAAGGATGGGGTGTTTACATATCCTTGGGGATCCACAATAGACCACTTAATATACGATGCGGTGAAACGAGGCACACCTCCCCTCTTATCAATTTAATCTAATCTTAGGATCATATGGCTAGATAGTAGAACGCACTCTAGCGCTACGCCAATCCGAGAAATACTGGTTTTGTATTTTAAAGTTTTTAAAGTTTGGCTGCTTTACAAAACAGCCAAAATGATAAATATTTTAATTAAAAAACATGTATATTGTATAGTTAGCATTTCAAGTTTAAAAAAGACTTTTTGGAGGAAATTTCATAAAGAAACCTGCTCTGTAAGCCGCACTACCAATAAAACTATTTTTTTTTTTAAACTAACCCTAATGTTATATCCTACTGTTAACTCTAATATTAAATAGTTGTAGAACAGTTCACCCCCGCAAAGGGTGCTTGTTACATGTAGGTATCAAGGAAGTAGCGTTGTCTATGATAGGGTCACCACAGCTAATTACACCATGCAGATTCACCAAAACAGTACCTATTAAAGTCACATTACGCTTATCCCCCACAAACCAAAGACAGAACAACGCACCCCTTGCGGTTATCGTCTCTAACAGAAAATCTCCAACTTGATAGCCATAAGGAGCCAGTCACTCATCAAACTAGACTAACTGTGGGTCGATCCTTCACATAGCCAAAAAAGAAAAATTAAAATAATACAGGAAAGAATGAAATTTACATGGTGTAGACTAGGACTAGGATTTTAAGATTAGGAATTTGGAAAGTAAGGAGAATAAAAAAAAATCTGGTGTGAAATACTCACACAACTTTCTCTTACTCCAGTTCTCAAAATGATAATTGACAAATTTTATAGTTTGTGTACCAAATTTAATGAAATTCGTCGAAAACTGAAAAAACTGTTCAGTAAAAGCGCACTTCCGGTTTACTAATTTTCTTGAAACTGGAATTTCAGCCATCCATTTATTTCTAACAATTATGTTTGGATGATAGAATTTTATAATCAACAGGATAGCACTTTAGATGAAAATCTACCCCCTCTCCCCTAAAAGTGCCCTTAAAAGAATTTTCCCCGAGACTTGTTTTAGATAATTTTAAAAAACTTGTAGATCTTTGCATGATTGTTTAGTTTATATACGAAGTTTCATAAAATCGTCGGAGCCATTTTTGAGAAAATTTTGAAAAAGTGAATAAATCATTTAGTAAAGTGGTAAAGTAAACGCACTTCCGGTTATCCGATTTTTTTCAAACTCGGAATTTCAACAACATATTTAATTCTAATTAACATTATTAGATGACAGAATTGTGAAATAAACTGAAATAGCACTTTAGATGAAAACCTAACCCCACCCCTCCCCCAAAAGTGCCCTTCAGAGCATTTTCCCGGAGAAATGTTTCAAATAAAAGTTGTAGCTCTTTGTATGTGTGGTTGATGTTTCGAAGTTTAAAGAAAATCGTCGGAGCCATTTTTGAGAAAATCGCAAAAAAGTAAAAAATCTAACTAGTAAAGTGGTACTTCCGGTTGAGGAATTTTGACAGATAAGTAGTGTCAGATCCCACGGTGATGCCTAAATGGATATCAAGTTTTAACTTTCTACGGTTTTTTCGTTTTTGAGCTATGCTGTTACATACATACATACACACACACCACACCAACACACACACACCATTTGCTTTCTAAAAACCACTTTTTTGGACTCAGGGGACCTCAAAACGGATTTTTCCGGTGGAAACTCGATATCGAAAATTTGACACGATTACAATACTTCCTCTTACTAAGGAGTAAGAGAAAGTAAAAAATGATGTGTTGATAGATGAATTGAAAAAGGCAAAAGTAAATTTTATTGGCGTTATTGAGTCGAACATGAAAGGAAAATGTTTTATAAATCTCAAAGAAGGATATAACTTTATTAAGGTTTAGGCCAGTAAAGGATGGGGCTAGAAGAGTTCACGATGTGTTTCTTGTAAGGAGATGAAGAACATGGTAAGTGAATGGAGACGTATCTGATAAAAGAATAATGGTGGTCGATTGGCATGATATAGAAATTGACTGTTTATAGTAATAATAGTCTAATCTCCAATGGATAACTCTTAATAGCGAGGAAAAAGATATGTTCTTTAGAAAACTGCAGAAGGAACTTGACGATTGCATGGACATTCTAATAATACTGGGAGATTTAAATTGTATTGTCGGAAACAATGTAAACGACTGGAAAGAGGTGTTAACGGTGAGAATGTGGTAAATGACAATGGTGAAAGAATCCTTCAGTTATGTTTGGGAAACGAATTGGTAATTGGGAATACCAAATTTTCCCATAAATTAATATACAAGAGAAGAGAAATTTAGAGAAGAAAAATCTATTATCGACTATTTCTTAATAAAAGAAAATATGGAAAGAAATTATTAATATTGTTGTGTAAAGAGGATTCAAAACAATTCAAAGAGGAAGCAACCACAATCTGTTGATTTTTAGAAAAAGAATGCCCTAAAAATAAAAAAAGAGAGAGAACATTCAATAGAAATAGAAGTAAACTTAATATGAAAGTAAATACTTTGAAATTGAAGAGAGAGAAAGTAGCGGAAGCTTACTTACTAAAATTTGAAGAGGAAGACAGATTATACTGTGAAAATTCGTGTAATAATGTTATAAAGAGATTATTACATTGTAATAATAAAGCCCCTACATTTAAACTAGCCCTAATGTTATATCCTACTGTTAACCCTAACATTAAATAGTTGTAGAACCGTACGCCCCCCCGCAAGGGGTGCTTGTTACAATGTAGGTATCAAGGACATTTTTTGAAGAATGTTGGGAAGCTTTTAAGAAAAGTATCCTTCAAGAAAAAGCTAGAGTGGTAAATCTTGTGTTGGAAACGAAGAGCAAGGAACCTCTTTGGAGGCATGAAAATTTAAAAGAGGAAGTGAAAAATAAAGAAATGGCTTGCAAAAATTACGTAAGTATAGGTATGTTGACAGATTATGGAATATATTAAGAACAAAGGAAGAGAGTTAAGGAATTAGTGCTGGAATCCAAAAAGAAGTCATGGGAAGAATTTGGGAAGGCTATAAAGAAGAATTATAAATCCAAATTAAGCTAACTATTAAGTATTAAAGAATATGGAAAATGTAGAACCAGTCATAAAGTTTATATAGCAACAGATAAATAAGAGAGAGATGAAAAAAGTATTTTTGAAGAACTTTTAGAATACAGAACTGAATAATAATAATAATAATAATATACTGTATTTACAAAGAAGTACAAAAATGAAATTCAAAAGTATTCTACAGCATGGATATCATTACCCGTCTGCTAGAGCCAATAAGAAAAATTACAGCCATAACATTTAAAAGAAAAAAAAAAATCTGGTGTGAAACACTCATACAACTTTCTCTTACTCCTGTTCTCAAAATTATAATGGACAAATTTTATAGTTTGTGTACCAAATTTAATAAATTCGTCGAAAACTGTTCAGTAAAAGCGCACTTCCGGTTTACTAATTTTCTTAAACTTGGAATTTTGGCCATCTATTTATTTCTAATTAATTTTGTTTAGATGATATAATTGTATAATCAACTATGACAGCAATTTAGAGGAAGCTGTAATCCCACCCCTCCCTTAAAAGTGCCCTTAAATGAATTTTCCCACAGAAATGTTTAAAATAAAAGATGTAGATCTTTGCAAGTTTAGTTTATATACGAAGGTTCAAGAAAATCGTCGGAGCCATTTTTGAGAAAATCGCAAAAAAAAAACGTAAAAAAAAAAAAACCAACTAGTAAAGTGGTACTTCCGGTTGAGGAATTTTGACAGATAACGTACTGTCAGATCCCATGGTGATACCTAAACGGAATATCAAGTTTCAACTTTCATTAGATTAATTACTACTTAATAGCACTGATAAAAATTGAAATAGTGCCATGGGTGCGTGCATATTTTATTAAAGAAAAAGGAGAAGAATTATTAAGAAATAATAAAAGCTGAGGCATGGTGAGGAAACGACAGCCCATGCCAGAGAAGACGAATTTCGGATAAAATGGAACATTCAGCCACAAAATGAAACACATCCTCCTTGGCACATACACCAGAGTTGCACAATGCACATACAACGATCTCCCTTTCAAGCCATGGCATATAATTAAGGTAGAGCAATTCACCTCTCAATTTATTAAATTTATTAACATTTCTGATAAATTTATCTTCCCAGAATATGAAACAAAATGGAAAATAGAAATGGAATGGTCTAATTCTTTATATAATAAAAAAAGATAGGAAGACTGGGCCAACCTCACAGACCACCCGGAATGACCAACCTATTTTTAAATAACAGGTCAGAGAAAAGGTTTCTCCGATTTGATACATTATCTTGAGAGATATTGAACTCAACACTATACTTCTCAAAAAGAGACCTCCAATCAGAGACCTCCGTGACTGTCAACCGCAAGCGCAGAAATTTTAGGAAATCGAGAATCAGGAAAAGAAAGAATTTTCAAAATGTAATTAAAGTGTAACCGGAGAGTAAAAAGAAATAATAAATCTACCGCGGTTTCTACGTAAATAATTATGTAATTGGGCGTAGACGAAAGTAAGCCAAAGAGCTTTTTTATAAAAAAGCGCCGGACACTCTCTACAAGCTCATATTGCCGAAATCCCCAGACTTGAGACGCATAACATAACACTGAACGACTAACGGAGGTGAAAAATCTGAATTTGGACGAGAGAGGAAATAAGTTTTGAGTGACCTCAGTTGGTCCAAATCCTGTTTAAACCTTGCTTTGCCACAGTAGCTCTCTCTTTAAAGTGGGCATTAAAGGAAAGAAAAGGGGATAACAAAACTCCATATTTATACTCCCGCACAACCAGAGAATTAATGTATCCCAAGTTCGATGAAATAGAAGAGATCTCTGGTATGCAGGAGGAAGATTTTATTGGCTGGAGGGTGCATTGAATGTAATTAAACTAGATAAAGCAACAGGATCAAATCGCTCCGGAAACATTCGGTCACAGAAAAAATCTTTTGTTGAATATTTTAATCATTCATAGAGCTTCAGTTTCCTTTCATTAAATTTCTTCAATTTATTACTAAAACATTTCTACATGTTTTCAGTATGTTTATTTCTGATATTTTGTACTTTTTTTTTAATTTGATTTTCGTTAAATATAATGTAATATAAACTTGTTCTCCTGACAGACAGCCTATTTTCATTATCGTTGCTTATTTCATTTTGTACAATGACTTGTATTTTACTTTCTCTTACTCTGGAGAAGAGGTAGTATTGTAATCGTGTCAAATTTTCCATATCGAGTTTTCACCGGAAATATCCGTTTTGAGGTCCCCTGAGTCCAAAAAAGTGGTTTTTAGCAAATGGTCTGTGTGAATGTGTGTGTGTGTGTGTGTGTGTGTGTGTGTGTGTGGGTCTGTGTGTATGTATGTGAACAGCATAACTCAAAAATGAAAAATCGTAGAAAGTTGAAACTTGATATTACGTTTAGGTATCACCATGGGATCTAACAGTACGTTTTGTGTCAAAATTCCTCAACAGGAAGTACCATTTTACTAGTTTGTTTTTTTACGTTTTTGCGATTTTCTCAAAAATGGCTCCTATGATTTTATTTAAACTTCGTATATCATCTAAAAATACACAGCTACAACTTCTATTTGAAACATTTCTCTAGGAAAATTCATTTAAGGGCACTTCTGGGGGAGAGATGGTGTTAGGTTTACCTCTAAAGTGCTATTTCAGTTTATTAGACAATTCTGTCATCTAAATAATGTTAATTAGCATGAAATATGTTGTTGAAACTCCAAGTTTGAAAAAAATCGGATAACCTAATTTGCGTTTATTTTAACACTTTACTAACTGATTTTTTTCACTTTTTCTCGATTTTCTCAAAAATATCTCCGAAGATTTTCTTGAAACAAAGTATATAAACTAAAAATGCAAAGATCTACATCTTTTATTTAAAACATTTCTTTGGGAAAATTCATTTAAGGGCACTTTTAGGGCTGGGGTGGGGTTACAGCTTCCTCTAAAGTGCTATCGTAGTTGATTATACAATTCTACCATCCAAACAAAATATCGAGTTTTAAGAAAAATAGTATACCGGAAATGCTACTGAACAGTTTTTTTAGTTTTCGACGAATTTCGTTAAATTTAGAACACAAACTATAACATTTGTCTCAAATTATAATTTTGAGAACAGGAGCAAGAGAAAGTTGTGTGAGTATTTCACACCAGATTTTTTACTTTTATATTAAATAAAAGTATCCGTCTCTGTGTCTTTTAAAAAAAAAAAAAAATAAGCAAAGTAATCGTTTGGAAAGTGCAATTTTGGATGCTTTACTTAGAAGAAAATACCTTCATTTCTACGGAATGCAAACCTGCATTACAAACCAGTCTTGTGGTAAATAAAGTGACAAAAATTTAAAGGCAACTCGAGTTTATTTTGTATATTTATTACATGGTGTGTGAGTGTGTGTTTTGTTACTACTTCATTAATAGTAATTCTGCTTTGTGTTCAAGGTTAATATCTATCTAATGCCAAAGTGTTGAAAATGCACAAATTAATAATTTGTGGCATAAGAAATCAATGCGGCCATTTGAATGGGAAAAAAATACTAAGTAAATAAATTGATTCTATATTAAATTAAATAAATAGCATTAAATTAATTAAATAATAAAAAGCAGAAATAAATAGCTTTCTGAAACATAAAAATTAGCGCTGCTTAGAAAATGTGAAATTACGAATTAATTAAATGAAACTTCAGTAACACTCAGAAATACTTCTTTTTTGTTTACATTTACAATTTTATGAATGACAAAACTTACAAATACTGAAATGATATTTAGAAAGGAAAGATCAACACACAGGAGCATATCTGAAATTCCTTGAAATCAATTTTATCGATAAAACGCTTAAAATAAAAGTGAAGAGTCAGTATAGGAGAAGTAATTGTCCCATGATTAGAGAAAACAGTTGAAATGATTTTTCTAAAATATGAAAAACAGAAAAAAAGTGTAACCAGTAAAGAGTAACCATTCTCAGTAATCTTATTTTCTCCGAAATTTTTGTTGGATAACATGTGATAATCTCTAATCAAGTGAAAGCTCATGGAAGGGATTAGCTCAACTGGTAGCGTGCTGGACTAGCAACGCGGAGGTCCAGGTTCGAACCTAGCTTGCTGCCCTTAGATTTTTTATCTCCCTAGGAGCCTCTACAGCTCACTATAATGGGCAATGTTGCTTTTTAGGTAGAAAACATTGCTCGGAGACTGGCAGTGCATTGAGAAGACTCTCCAGAGGACACAATAGATCTTTCAGGTAGCAGAGAATATCCCCTTAAAACAACAAAAGTGTAAACTCACTGCGACCAAATATATTAAACGCTAATAAGACCAATAATGAATTAAACTGAGTGTTTCAATCTAGATCCTATGCTTCGAAATATATGTATCAATTCGAGCTGTTAAATAAATTCTCCAACCAACAACAATGCGTCCAAACAACCATCCATGAAGATCTCAATATTCCTAACCAGTTATGAGGAGTTAACACTGTTTACATACATACGTATATACTGTAACGTTTTTCTTTCTAAACTAGCTACTGCAACTAGTTTTAAGTGGGTTCGTATAGATAAAATACTCTAAACTTCAATAAAGAAAACACCAATTTATTGCTATACACAATAAATTATTAAATACAACGCTTAATAATAATTATTTCACAGTTTAAACCACAAAAGTTCACTTTGTTCACTTTTGTACACTTTCAGAAACTAATAACTTCGTTTGTAACTGGGAACTCTCTCAACTCTCTGTGGTCCCTCTATTTATACCGGTAGCGAACCTTCCAGAATCTTCTCAATTATTCCAGTCAAATCTAGAGCGCCGCCAGCGCTTCCTGCGGCCACTAAGAGAACCTTAAGTACCTCCCTTCTCTCCTAGATGGCACCACCAGCTGCGTTACAATACATTAACAGTAAAGACAAAATTCTGAACAAATTATTTTGAAACTATGAGACGTTTAAAATTCTATTTCCTTAGTAGCACTCCATGTTTTAGGAAGTGCTAGGAAGTCAGGAAGTTATGGGTCGAAGCACTGTCGGGAACAGTTCGATATGTCATGGATTAAAATAGAATCATGCAATGAATTTCTTCTATCTTGGTTCTGAGTCTTGAGGTGGTTTTAGATTTTTTTTTTTTTTTTTGGACACATCGTGAAACCAAAGCATTCAATTAATCCCCTTCCCTGTCCCCTTATTTTTGTGATTCGAAGCTACAAACAAAATGTAATTAGTGAATAAAATAGAATAGTGAATATTCTGGACTGGAATAATTAGTGTAAAGCAACCGCCACTGTTCGCTGGAGTTCATTACATCAATCTCACAGATGTTCACGGGATTAATGGCGGCTTAGCCGACTGTTGAAATTGTGTGTAATAGAAAATGTGAAGGCTAGATTTTATATAAGAAGATTTAAGAAAAAAAAAAAGAAAGTGAGTCATAGAATATTTTTATATTTAGATTTTGCTATCTCTGTGATATATGATGAAATTTTGGGAACTTTTTTTTGAAGAATAAAATTAAAAACATAAAAAAAAAAAAAATGTAGCGTTTATATTTTTGACGAAGATTTTTACCCACGATATATTCTTATTAATTTATTTTTATTTATCTATATTGTACTTTCGTGTTTACCCACTTAGAAATGCTTTAAAATTACTTTCACTGATTGCAGTAAAAAAAAAAAAGTTAGAATTGTAATCGAGTCAGATATTCGAAATTGAGTTTTATTCAATGTTCGGAAATAAATATTACATCCTGAAGTCAGCCAATAATAGGAGATTGGTTTAAAATTATGAGGAATTTCTCTGTAAAGGAAAGATTTTGTTAACTGCGACCTGAAAGATCTATTGTGCCCCCTCGGAGCCTTCTCCAATGCACAGCCGGTCTCCAAGCAGTGTTGTCTAGCTACAGACAACACTGCCCATCACCGACAGTGAGTTGTAGA
>JAAEAF010008598.1:37991-51559 GCA_011037195.1 Triatoma infestans
CAGTTAACAAAATAAAATAAAAAATAATAAAATATGTTTTTTCTAAAAAAGTTGAACTACTTTCTTCTAACAATTATAACTGGCATATTTCTATCAAATTAGTGAGGTACATTTAGTTCCCAGCATATAGAAAAGATAGTACTTGAATGTGATTACACTATAGTCCAGAAGAAAGCGCTTCCATCGAACCATAACTCTCGAAATCTATCACAGATTTCCTATTATATTAAAATATTCACCGACGGGTCAAAGACGATAAATGGAGTAGGAGCAGCTTTCGTCATGAATGAGAGGCTGTACAACTTCCCATTAAGCAATATCTCAAGCATATCTATAGCCGAGTTATTCGCTATGTACAAAGCCCTAGAACATATTCGGAACTACAATGAACTTAAGAAATATATTATTTGCTCCGATTCAATCAGCTCACTGAAGATGATAGGCAATCGGGACTCCGATAGTTTGTTGATTCATTGCATACATACGCTCTTGGAAATATGCCTGCGAGAAAATAAAGAAGTCTCCTTTATTTGGATTCCCGGTCATGTAAGTGATAACGAATCTGCCGACAAGCTGCTAAAGAAGCGGCATCAATGTCTTGTAGAGACGAACGTGTCCTTGCAGTCGATTGGGAAAAGGAATGGCAATCAGTGCAGCTGTCAAATAAAGGTAGGAATAGAGGTAAGGAATATCAAGGGTACCACAAAGAAATGGTCAACCTCAAATAGAAAATCTCGGCAAGAAGTTGGTCCTAGCGAGAATAAGACTAGGTCACACCATATTGACACACAGCCACATATTCCGAAAAGAGCCTCAGCCGGTATGCAGCGCTTGCAATACGACATTAATAGTCCCGCATATTCTATTGGAATGTTCGAAATATGTAAACGCACGGGGAAAGGTAAATTTGCCGACCAGTCAGTCTTACAGATTTATTAGGAGACAATGAGGGCAATATCAATAAAGACTTTCGAATATCTTAGGGAGGTTCATCTATTTCATTTGTTGTGAAACTAGCTGTACATACGTATGTGTTTAGTTGTTTGCTGGTGTCTTGTGTATAGGTATTTATTTTATAAGTGATACAAGGGAGTAGAGGAATATGATTAGACCTAGATTGTGGGTTTGCTGTAGAAATTGTTAGACTGGTGGGTATGGATATGCATCTTGGATGAGTCCTTACAAATTAGAAACAGGTGCAAAGGACCATAGCTGTTGTGCACCTTAAAAAAATCCAGAAAAAAAAAACAGATTTCCTAGAACTTCCTTCAAATCAATTTTGTTCGGAAAATGCTTCAAATAAAAGGAATAGGGGTTTATTATATATTCGAGTGTGGGTGTGTGTGCAGTTAAAGAAAATCAATTGAGATGTTTTCAAGAAAATTATGAAAACCATAGAAACACAGAATTCTGAAAAATCTCAGCTTCCATATAGCCGAATTTCTTCAAACTTTGATGACCACCAAAAAAAAAGAGGCTATCACGGAAAATATTTCTGATGCTTTTAAGCTCTACGGACCCACCCAACCACAATAACACACAACAACTATTTCCATATATGTTGAATATGTGGATGAATCCGCAATGCTGGATAACATCTGGTATTTTATCCTTCGTAGCATTAATATTATTATTATTATTCAAAGAGGGGAAGGCAAAACCCTAAGTTAACCAAAGCCTCCCTGGAAACCCATATAGCTACCTTAAAAGAACAAGAACTGCCGGGTCTGGTACAAAAGTCCAGGCTCGCGTTTTATCCATCTAAGTTTTACCACAATCCAAACAAATCGGACCATAACCTTGAAAGGACATAGCTTAAGCTCTTCTACCGATATCTTATTCCGGCCAAAGGTCTGAACCTAATCTCCTCACAGCCCAAACAATCCGTCGTAGCTTGCATATTCCTTTCGTTCCTGACCGTTTTCGGATTTTCATCCATCGTCAGAGTAAATTCACCAAGTTCGTGTAGGAGAGTTCAATTCAACGCAATGTTTTTGTTACACTCTCACTCATTCTGAGTGTAACAGAAACATTGCGTTGAATGAGTGCTCTTAATGAGTGTTCTGTTAAAGAGCGTATACCTAGGAAATACTTCCAAAAAAATGGACAATTCCTCTCTAGCTTTGAGATTATGTAGGGAACATTCCTCTCTCTCCCTCCACACCCGTATTTCGCTCATTTTGAACACTTAAACTTTTAAACTTTTAAAAATTCTTAAAATTTGTTAATATACTTAACAGATTCTCTACATGAACTTGGTGAATTTGTTCTGACGATGGATGAAAATCCGAAACCGATCATGAACAAAAGGAATATGCATGCTACAACGGATAAAATATCAGATATTTCCATATAGTATCTCTAAAGTTTAGGATTGAGAGCTCTTAAAAGGCATATAGATCCAAATCAATACTAAAAGACATTAAACAATTTCCTTTTTAAGGGGTCCGCTATAAGCTTTAAGACAAAATTAAGGAGTAATTAAATTTTAGTTATGTAGTTGTGTATATTAGTATAGTAGTTAATTGTTTTATTGACGTCAGTTGTGTAAGAATAATTCCATAGAAATCTGTCACGTAAAGACATCATGTTTATCAGTTTATAATAAACAAACATATTTATAATATAAACATTTTAGAACAAATATACACTGAAACTATTTCAGTAAACATACTGAAGGTTATTTTCAAAACATTTATTGTCCAATTTCTTGTTTTTTTTTTTTTTGGCAATCTTAAGTTGTTTTTTTTATTAACAGTGCGAGATAGAATAAAATGTTCATATTTATTCTATTTTAAAATAATAATCCTTTACACTTAAAGTTAAAAAAAAAAATTAAAACATTTAGTTTTTATTGTTTATATTGTTATTAAACATATTATGTTTGTATATGTCTGTCCATTGTATTGTGTCTCTAATAAACATTAAATTAAAAGAAAACTGACCAAGCATTAATTTTCATAATTGGAAATAATAATAATAATATACTTTATTATAAACCAAAATAATGGATATTTACAACAACAAAAAGTAAAATAAAATAAACAAAAAAAACTTATACGGCTTGGAATTCTCTGTCAGCCGCAAATTGTTGTTAAACTGAAAATAAATATAGATACACTTTATTTATGTGTAGAACTTGATAACTATATACATATTTATATGTCTGAGTAAACCAAATATTTTCCTGAACAGCAATTGTAAAATAAAAATAATATTAATAACAATAATAATTGATAACAGTTATCAATAATAATAGTGAAAATAATGACAAACAAAAAGGTAGTTGCGGAGTTAATGACAAAGACGAAATAATAAATAAACAAATAAATAAATAAATAGATATTTAAAAATTAAATTCCAGAATAAGTTTATATATCTGTGCCGTGCCAGGCCGAGCGAGCAAAATTTATAGGAAGTTGGCAATTTGTTGAATTAAGAAGTGCTCGTCAAAATAGGACATACTTCTAAAAAATGGACAATGTCTTCTCTAGCTTTTAGATTATATAGAGAACATTCCTTTCTCTACCTCGCCCTCGCCCCGTAGTTCGCTCATTTTGAATACCCACCGTTACTCATACAAACCTAACTCAGAAGAGGTTAATCGGAAATAATTAACAATCTAAGATCACTCTGTATCTTTTAAAGGCTCTTAAAATTTGTTAATATACTTAATTATTTTCCGGATTTCTGGTTTGTTACAAATTTGGTAACCTTATAAAGTGCCTTTTAAGTCCTAAATGCTTGCTTAGTGCTGAAAACTCTTGGGTGGAAAAAATATAAAAACTTCTGGTGCACGCATGAAGCAAAGTCTGCCAGGCACGATAGATATTTGTAGGCGCGAGGTGAGCACGCTGCGGGTTTTCTTTGCCGTTTAGTTCTAGTCTTCATTATTAAATTCACTAAATTTCCCATAGGTTAAGGACTAACCGAATCATCATCGGAATCGAATCCTGATTTTTCACATCAAAGGCAATTGCACTAGCTCCTAGATTTATGTGTGGGGATGAAGCTCTAGAAAATCTGGTACAGGCGGCAATCTGGTAGTGATTTCCACAGTTCTACTGAAAAATATGGAATTTTACTTAACATTTTATTGTCAATAATGTAGACAGATTTTGGATAATATCCTAGCTCTCCAGAATCTTCGAAAATAAAATTAACCGGATAAATGTTTTATATAAAAATTGTAGATAACTTGTGTAATCCCAATTGGGTATACTGTATTTAAAGCTCCCTTGAGCGAAAGCAATGGCCTGCTTGCGTGCCTTTCTCAACACTGCGCAAGCATTTGATCGGGTTTGGCATCCGGGTTTACTGGGAAACTCAAAAATATTTTACCTGACACCCACTATTTAATTCGTATATCTTAACTTTCTATTTGCTTCAGTCACGAAACTTCATCCTATGGAGGCTGGAGTTCTTCAGGAAATATTCACAAACCACATTCATTTCATAGTATATACTTCAAACCTTCCAACTTATCCTCAAACCGCAAACGTCACGAATGCGAATGACATAGCTATCCGCTCTTCTCATTCTGACCTAGTCAAATCAATTCGCATCATACAACAACATCTAAATTCTGTTGAAAAAATAGTTTCATGAATGGAAAATGAAAGTTAATGTCCAGAAATGTAAAAACATAATTTTCACTCTCAGACATACGCATCTGCTCTCCAGTTTTCTTAAATCAGACTGTACTGGCATGCATTAACACAGTAGGATACCTCGGTTTCTACATTGACAAAACAGCTGATCTGGAATCCACATAAAACGTCGCGAACGACAAGAATTCAAAAAACGTTACTACCTGCTGGCAAGACACCTTCACAGACGATCTATACTGACATTAAACAACAAAGCACTGGCATAAAAAGCGCTACTGAAATCGATTTGGACATACAGAGTCGAACTGTGGGATTCAGCCAAGCATTCCAATATCTATCGCCTCCAAACCTTACAGTCAAAAATCCTACGCCGAATAGCCAACACTTCATATTACGCCTTCAGTAAGAGAACCATTCACACAGATCTAAAAGTACCTATTTTACAAGACTTAATCTCCTGCCGATGCCAAGAAACTTCATCCACGGCTTTCCTTTCATCCTACTCCTCTTAATAGACCAGCTCTCATCTTCACATCTTTCTGAAATCCTACTGGTCAAAATATGCGCATAAGCCCTTTAGAAGACCCTAGAACTGATAAGTGGGGGCAACAATAGAGAGATCGACTTACCTTCACTGTCTCTCTGTTATTATTATTATTATTATTACTATTTTTTTTTATTATTATTAAAGGTGCGTCAACATCTATCGTATTTGCGACCGGAGCCTTCTCAGTGCACTGCCGGCCTCTGGGCAGTGTTCTCTCGATATAGACATCACTGTCCATCACCGACAGTAAGCTGTAAAGCTCCTAGGAAGAAAAAGCACAAGTGGACTCCATCTCAGGTCCTCCGTGTGCGAGTCCAGTACGCTAACCATTTAGCTTTCCCTTCCCTTCAGATTATAAAGAAATAGCACTTTATAGGAAAGTCTTAATATCACCGGTACCTTCAAAACTCCGTAAATAACAAAATTAATGAAATCGCGGCTAAAATTTTTGATAAAATTTGGAAAACGGAAAAAGCCATTCAGTAAAATGATACCACCGGATGTCAAAATTTAACAAACAAAAAAATATTATTATCGGATCCTTTGCTAGAAACTAAATGAACTTATCAAGTTTAAAATTTATTTGTAATATTTTACTTTTTCAGGATACATTGGTCACACATAAACAGATACACAGATAGTCCTAACATACCCATTCATGAAAACCATCTTTTCTGAACACAGAGGACCTCAAAATATGTATTTCTAATGAAAATTCAATTCCCAAAATCTAACAAGAGTGTAATACTTCCACTTCAAGCTGTAAGAGAAAGTAAAAAAAAAAAAAAAGTGCTGGAATACAAGAAGTGAAGAAAGAAACAAAATATTGGTTGGTCAACAGTGGGACATCATCTTTCTACTTTCAGGAATATACTTTTATATTTTATCTTTATTTGCAATTTATAACTGTGTAATATTTATACAAAATAAATAAATTTTCAAATATTGTTAGCTGAATTAAGTGAATGGGATCCCATTATTACTATGAGTTCAAATGAATCATCGCCAACGGCATGTGAACCGTCGGAGGATTTTTAAGAGAGTGAATTGGATACAAGGAGTTGTTCAAGTTGTTGGATTGAAATGTTCATGGAATTTCGTGTAAGGAATTTAATATTTTATGCGTTTTTCGTATTTGATAAAAATAAAGGGTAAAATTTGAAACTAAGGGAGCAAAGTTTTAGCTATCGAAGAATATTTAGATCGTAAGGTTTCCCATTCGGTTTATGTTGGATTTTTTATTCATTTATTTTGGAATAGTACAATGCTATAGAATTTGAATCTGCAAGTCCATGTTGAGGTTAAGAAACGAGAGATTTTATCATTACTTTTTCTGAAAAGTTATTTTTAGCCATCAAAAGTCAGTGTACTTGCTAAAAGTCGATTATTAAGGTTCTTTCGTTTCTATACCAGCTAAATTTCGGATTCCAACTAAATGTTTTGTCTATAAATAATACACAGAACCAATTTCACTTGTTTTTACTCAATAATTGTACAGACAGACCAGATGGAATTCTTAATTTTTGTTATCATTCATCAAATTTCCATGTGTTTTTCTTTTAATTTTCTTATAATTTTTTATTTTCTCTTAGTGCTATAAAAAAGGAAGTATTGGGATCGTGTCAAATTTTCTATATCGAGGTTTTCACCGGAAATATCCGTTTTGAGGTCCCCTGAGTCACAAAAAAAAGTGATTTTTAGCAAATGGATCTGGTGTGTGTGTGTGTGTGTGTGTGTGTGTGTGTGTATGTATGTGAACAGCATAGACAAAAAAACGAAAAATCGTAGAAAGTTCAAACTTGATATTCCGTTTAGTTATCACCATGGGATCCGATAGTGGATCATCTGTCCAAATTCCTCAACTGAAAGTACCACTCTACTACTCGTAGTTAGTTTTTTTACTTTTATGCAATTTTCTCAAAAATGGCTCCGACGATTTTCTTCAAACTTAGTATATTAACTACATATACAAAGAGCTACAACTTTATTTGAAACCTTTTTCCCGGAAAATCATTTAAGGGCACTTTTAGGGGGAAGGGTTGGAGTTAGGTTTTCATCAAATGCTATTCACTACACTTATTAGCAATTCTGTCATCTAAAAAATGTTAATTAGAATTGAATATGTTGTGAAATTCCAGTTTGAAAAAATCGGATATCGGAAAAGTGCGTCTAACTTTACCCATTTACTAAATGATTTTTTTTCACTTTTTCACGATTTTCTCAAAAATCGCTCCGACGATTTTCTGGAAACTTCATATATATAAACTAAACATACAAAGATCTATAACTTTTATCTAAAACATTTCTCTAGGAAAATTCATTTAATGGCACTTTTGGGGGAAGGGTGGGGTTAAGTTTTTCTCTAAAGTGCTATCATAATTGATTAATATACAATTCTATCATCCAAACAAAATTAATCAGAAATAAATAGATGGCCAAAATTCCCAGTTTCAAGAAAATTAGTAAACCGGAAGTGCGCTTTTACTGAACAGTTACTCTCAGTTTTCGACGAATTTCATTAAATTTGGTACACAAACTATAAAATTTATCAATTATAATTTTGAGAACTGGAGTAAAAGAAAGTTGTGTGAGTGTTTCACACCAGATTTTTTTTACTTGGTATATCAACTAAATATATTGAGATCTACAACTTTTATTTGAAACATTTCTCTGGGAAAATTCATTCAACGGGACTTTTGAGAGTGGGGTGGGGTAGTGTTTTCCGCTAGTGTGCTATTTCAGTTCGTTATAAAATTCTATCATCTAATTAAATTTAGATTCTGAAATTAAAATTTCAATAACAATTACATGTTTGTATGGCAATGGCCCTTCCTACGGCCATTGTCGTACGAACATCTCATTGTTATTTTAAGTCCTGACGATTTGAATACCATTTTAAAATTTTAATATCTTAAATTTATATACTTCAGTAAAAGAAAGTCATATCACGCCAGATTTTCCCTCTCTAGATTTAATGTTTTATTTTAATTTTTATTGAAAATTAAACTCTAACGGCGACCTTTGCAGACGACACTGCCATCCTTTCACGACATGCCAACCACATTACAGCAACCATTCACTTACAAAGACATCTTGACGACATTCAGCAATGGTGTAACAAATGGAGAATCAAAATTAACAGTCTAAAATCTACGCACATAACATTCACACTACGTTAACCTACATATCCGACAGTTTACTTCAACGACACACCGCTCTTACCGGAGAAAACTGTTACACGTTATCTTGGACTCCAATTAGACCGCCAATTAACTTGGAACGCCCATACTAGACTTAAAAGACAAGCTTTAAATCAGAGATTTCGACAGTTACGGTGATTGCTAGATGGAAAACTAAACGACAACCTCTATAACATGATAGTAATTTAGAAAACTATAATTCGACCTATATGGCTGTACGGTTGCGAAGTTTGGTGTTCTACCATACCTTCCAGCCTATACAAGTATACAACCTTCCAAGGCCGAACAGAAACTTCTTCGACACATTACTGACGCACCCTACTATGTCTCAAACCTTACACAACACCGACCTCAATATATCATTCGTTACAGACACAATCACAACCAAATACAAAAAGTTTCACAAAAGACCATCACAACATAACAATTCTCTTATCTCCAATTTAAGTTTGCCACACAGAATAAAACAAGGAGACTGAAAAGGAAGCAGCCTATGGATAACCTTCGCAACTAAACGCCCTAACAATGCCTGGAGTGTCATCGCTGGATGGCTTCTCCATTCGCGTTCCTCAAGCCAACAGTATCAGTAAGTGAGTAATAGCAATTATTGTTATGATGTAACAGATTTTGCTTATACAATAAATAAACTAAAAAAAAAAAAAAAGAAATGATAATTAGTTAAATCAATGACTTTCAGATTTTTCAGGCTACTGCCTGTCATATAAAACCGAATTGTTATACCGGTTATAAACCGGTTTGTTATAAACCAAATTTTCGTCTTTTCTGCAATAGGCAATTTCAGGATAGTTGTTGTTTGAGTTTTAGACTAACAGCCTTCACAAATCACCTTCCATGAATTTATTTCTTATCAATTGATTCATTATTTTACTTCAAAATTAATTGGTAATTTTACGAAAATAGTTTGAAATTATGGTCGGAAAAATATCTATGGATGACATTCGTTACGATGATGCTTTCATTTAAGAATTATTTAACTTTTCAATTTCAGATTCTTTTAACTGTTTTTATACAATTAAGGGAGTATTTTCATCACTTTTATTATTAAGTCACAGAAGATATCTTAAAACTTCAATGGTGCAAATTCTATCTTCTGAATCGAGAAGACCTTAAATATGTCAGTATTATAGTTAATACGTGCAATTGCAATAATAAAATAATCAGAAATTACGATTACCTTGTGAAGAAATGTGGTGAGGATCGGTCAAGAAAAAACATTCAATTATGCCGACATTTCGACCGAAATTTCTAAATTCTTATTCCATATCTTCACGATTGTTTATATATTTAAAGCCTTGATAAAGACAGAAACGTCGGCATAATTGAATGTTTTTTTTCTGGACCGATCCTCGCCAAATTTCTTCATAACTTAATTCATCAACAAATTCTTTTATACTTGTCATTATAGGTTTACATTTCCAAATGAAACAATCTGAAAAGAATTAGTCTTATGTTACAGTGTGGTGCAGAAAATGATAACAAGAAGATGAGTTAGAAAGTGTATTTAAGTGTTATTATGCAACAGGTAGTATGTACAGTCCGAATAAGGACATTTATAAATTACCTTATGCGTCCAAAACAACTGCGCAGACTCAAAGATGGTCGTAGTATTTTCCCATTTAAAAAAAAGCCCCCTCACAGAACAATTCACATAAATATAAATGATATTCACAATAACAATAAAATGATAAAAAAAAAATTTCACGAAAAATGAATATAAAGACGAAAAAGGTCTAATATTATTTTAAAAATAACTCCCTTCTATATGCACACACAACGCCCCTATATATTTCATTCATATTGTATTTGTTTATAATAAACCACATGAAATGAAATGAATATTCATAAAGCTTTTATTACGCGCACTAATACAGTTTATATTGCATGTGTATCACCATTTTATGTATTGGTAAATATATGGTATAATGGAACTGATAACAGATAAACTGAATTATTTTTTTTGTTGAACAATAACACTGAGTAGAATATGTCACTGAGTTGGAAGTTGAAATAGAACTGAAAACTGTTTAAAAAAGAGGTACAATATACACCGCATGCATACCACACTCTCACATACTATAATACTTATATATATATATACAAATACTAAAGCACATAAACACATATACACACGCAGATAGAGTGGCCATGTCATGATGGCTTGTGGAGTGCGTGATCCACACTACTCACACGATATACACACACACACACATACACACAGACTCTTCTGTGTGCTTCTTACTACAATTTCGAGACAAAGCATTGGACAATTATGCAAAGAACTGGTCAAAATTTATATAAAAAAAAGTGAAACTATCACAAGAGAGAAGAGAAAAGTGCATGCCAAACGTACTTGTAGGCCAATTCAATTTGCCAGGTCCTTATTATATAGTACCAGCTATGACTGCTACGATTTTAGTGAAAAATCAATTGCATAATTTGTAAACCAAGTAATTATGTGTGACTTGCAACTGTATCTCAATAATAATAATAATGGAGTTACCTTTGTCATTAACATTCTTATATGGGATTCACTACAAGAAACGATTGCAAAATTAACGACTTTAAGTTCCTTTCAAAATATACTTCTTTTATTATTATTAATAAATTATTACAATGAAAATATTATCCAGCACATACTCAACACTGATTATTAATCACGAAGCCATGGTTATTTCTAATAATTACCAAATTTCATGAATAAATAAATACAAATTACTTTTTGCAATGGAATACCTTAACTTTGCAAAATTTACTAAAAATAACCATAACTCTCAATGTCAGTGTCGTTATTACATTTGTTACTAAGAACCCACATTATTTCTACACTTTATTTTCTTTAAATTTATTTAATAAAACCACCATTCGATATTTTTAATGAAAAAAAAACAACAAATATTGCTCAAATTATAGAATTTTTTAATAATAAGTACAGATCATAAAGTATTAGAAAACTACAGTTTGGGAAAAAATTATGAATTATTAATTAAAGCATTTTTACTTTCTCTTACTCCTAGTAAGAGGAAGTATTGTAATCGTCGTCAAATTTTCGATCGAGTTTTCACCGGAAATACTACGTTTTGAGGTCCCCTGAGTCCAAAAAAGTGGTTTTTAGCGAATGGTCTGTGTTTGTGTGTGTGTGTGTGTGTCTGTGTGTGTGTCTGTGTGTGAGTCTGTGTGTGTGTATGTATGTGAACAGCATAGCTCAAAAACGAAAAATCGTAGAAAGTTCAAACTTGATATTACGTTTAGGTATCACCATGGGATCTGACGGTGCGTTATGTGTCAATATTCCTCACCCGGAAGTACCACTTTACTAGTTGTTTTTTTTACGTTTTTGCAATTTTCTCAAAAATGGCTCCGAAGATTTTTCTTTAAACTTGCTATATCAACTACACATACAAAGAGCTACATCTTTTATTTGAAACATTTCTCCAGGAAAATTCATTTAAGGGCACCCCAGGGGGTGGGGTTAGGTTTTCATCTTAACTGCTGTTTCAGTATATTAGACAATTCTGTCATCTAAATAATGTTAATTAGAATTAAATATGTTGTTGAAATTCCGAGTTTGAAAAAAAAATAGATAACCGGAAGTGCGTTTTTACTGAAATATAATTTTCAGTTTTCTGGTATTTTCTCGAAAATGGCTCCAACGATTTTCTTTAAACCAGAGTTGTTAAAACTATACATATAAAGAGCTACAACTTTTATTTGAAACTTTTCCCCTGATAAATTCATTTAAGGAGACTTTTGGGGGAGGGGGTTATGTTTTTCTTTAAAATGCTATCACAGTTGATTATACAATTCTGTCATCCAAATTGAAATAACTAGAAATTAAGATATGACCCAAATTCCGAGTTTCAAGGAAATTAGTAAACCGGACAGTTTTACTGGACAGTGTTTTCACTTTTCGACGAATTTCATTAAATTTGGTACACTAACTATAAAAATTGTCAATTATAATTTTGAGTACTGGAGTAAGAGAAAGTTGTGTGAGTGTTTCACACCAGATTTTTTGATTTATTATTACTTTCTCTTACAAGAGGAAGTTTGTAATCGTGTAAATTTTCGATATCGAGGGTTTCCGGAATATCCGTTTTGCAGGTCCCCGAGTCCAAAAAAAGTTGTTTTTAGGGAATGGTCTTGTGTGGTGTGTGTCGGGTGTGTGTGTGTGTATGTATGTGAACAGCATAGCTCAAAAACGAAAAATCGTAGAAAGTCAAACTTGATATTACGTTTAGGTATCACCATGGGATCTGACGGTGCGTTATGTGTCAATATTCCTCAACCGGAAGTACCACTTTACTAGTTGTTTTTTTTACGTTGTTGCAATTTTCTCAAAAATGGCTCCGAAGATTTTCTTTAAACTTGCTATATCAACTACACATACAAAGAGCTACAACTTTTATTTGAAACATTTCTCCAGTAAAATTCATTTAAGGGCACTTCTGGGGGAGGGGTGGGTTAGGTTTTCATCTTAACTGCTGTTTCAGTATATTAGACATTCTCATCTACATAATGTATTAGAATTCAATATGTTGGTGAAACCGAGTTTGAAAAAAAATAGATAAACCTGGAAGTGCGTTTTTACTGAAAAATATAATTTTCAGTTTTCTGGTTTTTCTCCCCCCGGCCCATGGCTCACGATTTATTTAAACAGCGTTGTTAAACTATACATATAAAGGCTACAACTTTATTTGCAACTTTTCCCTGATAAATTATTTAATGGGGACTTTTGGGGGAGGGGGGTTATGTTTTCTTTCAAATGCTCTCACAGTTGATTATACAATTCTGTATCCAAATTGAAATAACTAGAAATTAATAAGGACCCAAATTCCGAGTCTTTCAAGGAAATTAGTAACCGGGGACAGTTCACTGGACAGTGTTGTTGCACTTTTCGAACGAATTCATTAAATTGGTACACTAAAACTATAAAATTTGTCAATTGTCTAATTTTGGTACTGGAGTAAGAGAAAGTTGTGTGAGTGTTTCACACCAGATTTTTTAATCAACTCGTTCCAAAACAATTTAAGAAATATCAGAATGTCTTTAACAAGATTGAAATTATTAGAGGTTATTAATCCTGATGTGAACAAGTAGGGAGGGAATAATAACAAGTAGAAAGATAAGAATAATGTTTTATATATTAAAAAATCTGGTGTGAAACACTCACAAAACTTTCTCTTACTCCAG
>JAAEAF010008599.1:0-22583 GCA_011037195.1 Triatoma infestans
CTGAAAAAAAAAAAAACTGTTTAGTAAAAGCGCACTTCCGGTTAACAAATTTCTTTGAAACTCAGAATTTTGGCCATCTATTTATTTCTAAAATTAATTTTGTTTGGATAATTGAATTGTATAATCAACCATGATAGCATTTTAAGAGAAAAACATAACTCCCACCTTTCCCCCAAAAACTGCCCTTAAATAGATTTTCCCCTGAGAAATATTTCAAATAAAAGTTGTAGCCACCTTGTATGTGTAGTTTTTATATCAAATTTGAAGAAAATTGTCGGAGCCATTTTTGTGAAAAACGCAAAAATGTAAAGTGGTATTTCCGGTTGAGGAATTTTGACAGATAAGGTACAATCAGATTCTAAGGTGATACCTGAACGGAATATCAAGTTTCAACTTTCTGCAGATTTTTCGTTTTTGAGCTATGCTGTTCACATACATATACACACACACACACAACACACACACACACAACACACACACACACACACAGATCATTTGCTAAAAAAAACACTTTTTTAGACTCAGGGGACCTCGAAACGAATATTTCTAGTAAAAACTCGATATCGAAAATTTGACACGATTACAATACTTCCTCTTACACTAGGAGTAAGAGAAAGTAATAAAAAGACTTACGGATTTCATTAAATTTGTTTTACACTAATTTGTGATTACAAATATTTGTTACTTTTATTTGGGACATTCGTCCGAGAAAGTTCATTTATAAATGTTTGTTTGGGGGGTGGGGGGTGGGGGCGAGAGGGGGTATTGTATGGTGTGATGGAGGCAAGAAAGTATATCTATTTTATTTAAAGGAAATAATCAAAATTATGAGAAAATACAAGCTTGTTCGCAAAAAGGGTAACCCAAGTAGAAAAGTACAGTTACTGGGGGACAGTTTATGAATCTTGATAGCATTGTCCTACCCCTTCCACTTACAGTGGAGGATTTGAACGAACGATTAGAAGACATTCCCTCAAGGACAGTTTTGTGGTAGACACCAAGGAGAACAAGGAGAACACATCAGGACTGTGCCAGTTATAAGTTAAAACATAAGAGTTTGGTTGTAGACACCGAAGCAGAACACTTCTTTTTCGCGCTCTCTAGCATTAGTGCATATTAATAAGTTAATAATTTATTTGCAAATAACTTGTAGTTATTATTTTAATAGAATATATTTATTGTTAGCAGTGGTTTCTTATTACTAGTATTTCTCTCTTAAACGTATATATCTACAAGCCCTTTTACTAAACCGCTCGTGCTACTAGTACAACAACAACACACCAAAAACATTTCAATGGTTTTCTCAAAAACGTCAGTTTATTAAGCTTACATTCCTCCAATTGATATAAAAATGAAGACGATTCAACATTGTAAGAGAATGTTGTGTGAGTGTTTCATATCAGATTTTTTTTTTTTTTTGGAACTAATGTGCCATTAAATAAAGTGATAGGGACTTTACTATCTGTTATAATTAACATAATAATTTTAAGCAAATCGATATAAGTGTGTTTGAAAAAAATTCCCCAAACAAACTCTTGATCCTTTTTTATCAAAACTCATACGTTCAAACCAATTTATGCAGATTATAACCAGTCACTATATCTTCTAAAATGCGTATGGAATATACTATAAGGTATTTTATTTTGACTAGTTAATTGTAAAGTAAATCTCCCTCCAACATTAGAGTTTAAAAATTAGACCCCCACGTGTTCTTTCCATTGTAAGGAAAATTTGCCCTTTAATAACCCAAACACGTGTTTTCCCACCCAGCTGACCATACTCCTTGACCTAGTTTAAGAGTTTAGTTTTAAATACAGTTAAAAACACCAGTCAGTGTGTAAAACTGAATTTGCTCTGTGTAAGTCTGTGTTGTCGCACTGTCTGAAAAACGCATCCTGAAGATGGGCGAACGCCCGAAACCGGTCGATGATCACAAAATGAAGCAGGCTATCACAGAAAATGTCTCTGATGCTTTCCAGCTCTGCGGAACCAATCACCACAACAACTAAATTATATAGTTTTGTGTATTCACAATCGTTTCATTATTTTTCATGTCAACCAGAGTAAATCTTTAAAAAAAAAAGCATTGAACGTTTGTTCCATCAATTTGAATAATAAATCAATAAAAACTGACTGTAGTTTTCAATAAAGTAATAATAAATCTTTATTCAAATAATGTAAACAAAATGAAAAATGCTCAGCCTATTTTATAAAAAGGAATATTCAAGACGATTTACCAATTCAATTGATTCAAATTAGTTTGAACAAGATGTATATAATATATCTGTAACGATGTATTGTTGTCCTTAAACATGCTTGAATTATTTTCAGATTGATTTTACATTGGCCCGTACGGCTGATAAAAATCTCTCATATTTAGCTCATAAATTTACTTTCTTCCTTTCTTTTCAAACATCTTAATACACAATACTATTTTCTCTTACTATTGTAAGAGAATAGAATGACGAGGGGTGGGGGTGGGGGTCCAACCCAGACCTGCAGCCTAACATTGAGGCTTATTGTACCAATAAGGGTTCCTCCCCCTTCATGAGGTCAAGGTCCTTCCCCACCCATTCCTTCTTGCAGTCCGATCTCCTCCTGTCTCAACGTGCCAAAGATCTCTTACCGCAATCTACCGAATGCGACACAATCAAACAGCAGGTGATGAGCGGCCGTCTCCTCCTCTTCCTGAAATAGTCTACACAAGGGCTCCGATTCAATTAACCCCACCTGTGCACCTGTGCAAATATTTTTTGAAACCTATCGTGCTGATATCTGCTTAATAAACCCAGGGTTTCTCTGGTTCTTCTGCTACACAGCCCTGGCTAAAATTTTGCCGTGTTTTGTTCCAGTGCTTTGCCTCCAGCGGCGACTATGCTCTCTTCGAGTCCAATCCCACCGAGACGCTCTCGCCATACTTTTTGGCTATCCCAGAACAGGTTCCGGACCACAGAATGGAGTGTTCGCTCCATTCCTGGCCAGTTGGTCGGCTAGCTCATTACCTTTTATCCCCTTGTGTCCTGGCATCCATACCACCCGCACTCTATTGTGCCGGAAATGCAACTCCAGGGAGTCTTTACACTCCCTGACTCGGGAAGTAGTGATTCTGAAGGCCCCAAGTGCCTTCAGAGCCGCCTGGCTGTCCTAGAAGATGCATATCTCCCTATTCCTAGGGTCCATACGTAAATTCTCCTCACCACAGACCTTTAGAGCATAAACTTCAGCCTGGAATACCTTGGAGTACCCGCCAGGAGGCCTCTCAATGAGTACCTCCGGTTTGACCCGATATACTTCGGCTCCAGTTCCGCAGCCATGCTGGATCCATCCGTGAACCAGGTTCCTCGAGTCCGGCCTCGTTTTTTCCAACTTTTAGCCCATTCTGACCTTGACGTAAAGATCACCTGGAAGCGGTATGTTGGACACAACAGCCTTCCCCAGCTTGTAAGAAAAAGTATTGCAATCTTGTCAGATTTTCGAAATTCAGACACGACTCCATACGACTTTCTCTTATTCCTTTTAATACAATTATATTGTAACGCAGCCAGTGGTGCCATCTAGGAGAGGAAGTAGGAACCTCAAGTTCTCTTAGTGGCCGCAGGAAGCGCTGGCGGCGCTCTAGTTCTCTCTAGAAGAATCGAGAAAGTTCTAGAAGATTCCCCACCGGTATAAATAGTAGGACCGCAGAGAGTTGAGAGAGTTTTCCAGTTACAAACGAAGTGTACGTTTGTGGAAATTGTATAGAAAGTGAACCAAGTGAACTTTTGTGGTTTAAACTGTGAAGTAATTATTACTAAGTGTTGTATTTTTAATTTTATTGTGTATAACAATAAATTGGGTTTTCTTTATTGAAATTTAGAGTATTTTATCTATACGAACCCACTTAAAACTAGTTGCAGTAGCTAGTCTAGAGGGGAAAACGTTACAATATATAAACTGATAAACTTTAAGTTTAAGTATTTGTCTTAACATAAATTTAAAAGGTGATTGGGGGATAAGAACAAAACTACATATCTTGGTAAAAACATTGAACCAATTACATATAAAATTTTCAAATTAACGCCATGAATTCTGCACAACTATCCAAAATAATTTTTTTTTTTTGTTTTGGAAAAATGTTTCCAACAAATAACTATTTTTTAGAAATAAAAATATTTCCTATATAAAGTACTAGAGATAATATCATAATAATATAGAGAAGGGAATAGCTAAGTGGTTAGCGTACTGGACTCCCACGCGGCAGATCCAGGTTCAAGTCCAGCTGTGCTATCCTTAGATTTTTTCTTCCTAGGAAACTCTACAGCTCACTGTCTGTAACAAGAGAACACTGTCCGGAGGCCGGCAGTGTACTGAGAAGTCTCCGCGCGCCAATGACCATAGATATTGACGCGCCTTAAATTAAAAAAAAAATTATAATGATAAAATCAAAACAATTGAAAATAAAAACACGTCATTTATCCTACGAAATGAGATTTTTATTTGGTGACCGAATAATGCTGCCTAAAAATTTTTTGGAACAATTCCAAATGTTGGACCATACGTTGCCAAAGTTATTTCTGATTTCCTTATATATTGTAACAAGAATTAGAGAATGGGTTTTTGGATGCGTTTTTTTTTGTTTATGGTTGAATACTTGACACATTAAATTAAAATGTTGAACAATTTCTTGTATTGTAACTTATGAGTTTTTTTTAACTATGAACCATATATGTATATTACTTTCTCTCACTCCTAGCGTTTGTGTCAAATTTTCGAAATTAAGTTTTCACCGGAAATACATGTATTTAACATACACTGAGTTCGAAAAAAATGTGACGATTATTACACAAAATTTATTGATGAATATTCATTTTTTACAGACAAATGATTTACACACTACTTTCTCTCACTAGTGGGTGTGAAAGTTAATTGTTTTGCAAAGTATTGTTACATAGGGTCATATAAATCATATAAATACTTATATATGTTTTAAATATGAAATTTTTGACAAACCTAAATTATAGCTCCTCTGCTTTAACTATTTATACAACTGATCTTCCCACTCAGCCTAATACAGTTACCTTCACCTATGCCGATGATACAGCCATTCTCTCTCCTCACTCAGATCCCGTCATAGTAACCCGTAACTTATTAGATCATTTCCAAATCCGTGAACCCTGGCTTCGTCATATACGATTTACATTAAACCGCAAAACACATCCTCCTATTTACCACAATAATATTCCTATTCCCATTACGAATCAAGTGAGATATCTCGGACTCTATCTGGACTAAAGGCTCACATGGAACCCTCACACTCGATTAAAACGGATAGACTGTAAAAACAGATACAAAATGTTAAAACGATTACTCGACAAACGTTTCAAACTGACTCTAGCGAATAAAAGATACCTATACAATTCGTTGCTGACACCCATATGGACATACGGACTGGAACTGTACGGGACATTCTTCCCGTATACCCCTTTTTCCTCTAAGTACTGAGAGGGATCTTTCAAGACCGTACCTACCCGCTTGGGGGTATTTCAGTATTTCAACCGGTCCCCCGTTGCAAGCAACGGGATCGTTTAACAAGAAGGGGATGTCACTACCATGGAAGGACTTTTAGTGCAATACTCGACCATAGCAAGCAGAAGTGCCGAAGCAGGCCCCCGCTTGACCCATTTAAGGGCAGGTTGAGATACGCTCAACCAGCGCGCAGAGTGATCCCACATAGTGGTCACACTTCATTTCCAGAAGCTAGAGAAAGCACTCCTTTGCAGGCCTTGGTAAACCGCGCACACCCAGTAAATGCGCTTCCAGCTACGGGCTGGCAACGGGGTTTAATTTATGTTGCGAGTCTCCTCCCGCTCAACTCATGACCTCGGTCATTGGAGTTATTGGTTAAACCACGGCTACTACGAATCCTACCTCAATTGCAAGCAATTGGCTCGGAAACTCGCTTGCGCCCGTAGTTCAGTATTTCAACCCTAACGAGCTAGGGTGACTGATCGCATGCCCGATTTACTGATTCCTGTCCATTGCCTCAAGTACAGGAGTTTCAGTAACCCAGGTAACTTACAGGCAACCCTGCAGCAAGGGGAAAGGATCAGGATTGGATTAGGTGGGGTGAGAGATTCCCCAACCTGGAGAGCCAGAGGCTGATTGCACCCCGAAGGGAGGGCGATGGTTACGCCACATACCCACGCCCTAAACTGTACGGGACAGCCAAACGAACTAACTTTAACCGCATACAAACTCTCCAATCCAAAATCCTTAGAACCATAGTAAATACCCCATTTTACATCTCCAACCACACAATTCATTCCGACCTAAATATTCCAAATTTCTCGGATTTAGCCCAATCCCGCTACATAAATTCCATACCAAATTATCCTCTCACTATAATCCATTAATCCTCTCACTATCCTCCAGAACAATCCCTATCAACCCTCTTCGAAGACTCAGGCGGCGATGGCCCCGTGATCTTGTCTAACGTTGACCCCCTAGATTGGCTGTCATAATGCTTTATTAGAAGTCTTACGGCTACCAACATTGGATGGTCGCCGTTCAAGTTATCACGCTAGTGCCTGCATGTTTATGTATATATTATATATATGTATATATGTACGTAATTTTCATTTCATCATTTTTGCTTGTTGCATTTTTGTGTATGCAATTGCAAAATAATAATGATAATAATAATAATAATAATAAAAACCTAAGTTATAACATTTCTTCTATTCTGAGATAACTTCTTCACATACTTATTTGATTTCAATTTTTACTGCCTCTTACTGCTAGTAAGAGATGTTTCAATATTCCAAGTTTCAATACTGCAAGTACTATAATCGTGTCAAATTTTCGATATCGATTTTTTAACCAGAAATAACCGTTTTGACAGTATATACACATTATATATAACAAACAGCTTATTCTAAATAAAATAAACACATTTAACACAGATTCTAGTTCAATCTAAATAGAATTAGAAATGGGCAAAATGACAGTAACAAATTAAAAAATTTTTTTTGTGATGATTGGTTCCGCAGAGCTGGAAAGCATCAGAGACATTTTCCTCCGTGATAGCCTATTTCATTTTGTGGTCATCGACCGGTATCGGGCGTTCGCCCATCTTCAGGATGCATTTTTCAGAATACTTTTTGAATGCCGAAACGTTTAAGGGGAAAAAAATGTTATTTTATAATATGTATTACATAAACAAACTCAGGCTGTAAATGGTTCAGTTTTACTAAACACGCCCAGAAAATTATATAAAATATGTCAATCATAATTTTGAAAACTGGAGTAAGAAAAAGTTATGTGAGATAGTCAAACCAGTTTTTTTTTTTTTAATTTAAGGATAATCCCCATTTATTATTTTTCAATTATCTTTTTTATCATGTATTTTAAGTCGTCACGTTCCTGAGCCTTCACTATCTGATCATCGGCGAAGTGAAGTGTAGAATTTTCTTTAATGAAACATCAACTTGGCCTAATTAATCCATTGTTTGCTAAGCTTCATATTATTTATGTTTCCATGGTTTGGAAAACCGACAGTCCAATGTCCGCCTCTTATAAATAATTTTAATAAATAATAAATAATAATTTTTTGATGTTTGTCTGTTACCATATTTACTTATCTCAATTTATATGTATTTTTACTTTCTCTTACTCCTAGTAAGAGGAAGTATTGTTAATCGTGTCAAATTTTCGATATCGAGTTTTCACCCGGAAATATCCTTTTGAAGGTCCCCTGAGTCCAAAAAAGTGGTTTTTAGCGAATGGTGGTGTGTGTGTGTGTGTGTGTGTGTGTGGGGTGTGTGTGTGTCTGTGTGTGTGTATGTAGTGAACAGCATAGCTCAAAACGAAAAATCGTAAAAGTTCAACTTGATATTACGTTTAGGTATCACCATGGGATCTGACGTGCGTTATGTGTCAATATTCCTCAACCGGAAGTACCACTTTACTAGTTGTTTTTTTTTACGTTTTTGCAATTTTCTCAAAAATGGCTCCGAAGATTTTCTTTAAACTTGGTATATCAACTACACATACAAAGAGCTACAACTTTTATTTGAAACATTTCTCCAGGAAAATTCATTTAAGGGCACTTCTGGGGGAGGGGTGGGGTTAGGTTTTCATCTTAACTGCTGTTTCAGTATATTAGACAATTCTGTCATCTAAATAATGTTAATTAGAATTAAATATGTTGTTGAAATTCCGAGTTTGAAAAAAAATAGATAACCGGAAGTGCGTTTTTACTGAAATATAATTTTCAGTTTTCTGGTATTTTCTCGAAAATGGCTCCAACGATTTTCTTTAAACCAGCGTTGTTAACTATACATATAAAGAGCTACAACTTTTATTTGAAACTTTTCCCCTGATAAATTCATTTAAGGGGACTTTTGGGGGAGGGGGGTTATGTTTTTCTTTAAAATGCTATCACAGTTGATTATACAATTCTGTCATCCAAATTGAAATAACTAGAAATTAATATATGACCCAATTCCGAGTTTCAAGGAAATTAGTAAACCGGACAGTTTTACTGGACAGTGTTTTCACTTTTCGACGAATTTCATTAAATTTGGTACACTAACTATAAAATTTGTCAATTATAATTTTGAGTACTGGAGTAAGAGAAAGTTGTGTGAGTGTTTTTCACCAAGATTTTTTTTTCATTATTTTCACTATACTACTATATTTCTAATATTTAAGTAGATACTATTCAATTTTTAATTATGAGTATTGTAAATGTTTAATTTAAAAAAAGAATGATAATTTCTTTTTTCAGAGACATTTTCCGTGGTAGCCTGCTTCATTTTTGTGTCATCGACCGGGTTTCGGGCGTTCGCCCATCTTCAGGATGCTTCTCAGACAGTGTGCCAACACAGACTCGTACAGAGACTTAGTTTCACACTAACTGAGGTGTATTCTTAAATACTTATAGGAACTGCATTCTTAGGATACGTTCTTCCCTGAGGACAAATATCCTTATGAGGAGCTACAGTCATTACTAATCTACTATCTGCCATCCCATACTTAGGGAACGAGCTCGTAAAATGATTATGGGGGGGGGTTCTTTGTAGATAACGCTACATTAACACGATTCTTTGCCCTCCACTATTAGTATTTAAGAATACACCTCAGTTAGTGTGAAACTAAGTCTCTGTACGAGTCTGTGTTGGCACACTGTCTGAAGAACGCATCCTGAAGATGGGCGAACGCCCGAAACCGGTCGATGACCACAAAATGAAGCAGGCTACCACGGAAAATGTCTCTGATGCTTTCCAGCTCTGCGGAACCAACCACCACAACAAATTTCATTTTTACTATCTCATAATGGTATTAACACGAATTATATAATTCTTGAATCTAGTTTTCACCGGTTGAATCTAGAAATACACGTTTTGAGGGTCCACTGAGTCCCAAAAAAGTGGTTTTTATAAAATGTTCTGTTTATGTATGTGTGTGGGATCCGAATCATTGTAGATTTATCGAATTCGAAGAGCGCGGAGAAAGAAAAAAATGAATCAAAAAAATTAGTTACCCGCCCAGTTGTTGTGGTTGGTTCCGCAGAGCTGGAAAACGTCAGAGATTTTTTTCTGTAATAGCCTGCTTCTTTTTGTGGTCATTTTGTGGTCTCGGGTGTTCGTCTATCATCAGGTTGTTTTTTTAAACAGTGTAATAACATAGATTTGCACAGTGTTATTACACTGTTTGACAAAAACATCCTGATGATGGGTGAACGCCCGAAACCGGTCGGTGACTAGAAAAAGAAGCAGGCTATCAAGGAAAATATCTCTGATTAGTTACTCCCCCCCCACCTAGGCCAGTCTAGGGAAGAGACAGTTCAATTCATATAAATAGAGTGACACAGTACAGTTCAGGACAGTTTACGACCAGTTTACAACCAGTCAACAACCTTTTCTCATTACTCAGCCAGATAGCCTCTATATACTCGTATATCTCGCTACCTAACTTCTCACCAATTAACTAGTCTTTGCACACAGTGTTCAAGCTTATATTCTAGTTTATTTCTCTAAAACCCATTCACTCAAATTGTCTCGCCTTCTCATATCCATTATAGTGTGTATCGACAGCATGACTCAAAAATGGAAACTCAGAGAATGTTCAAACTTTGATACAAGAAGGCGTAAGAGCCGTTGTGTACGGCAATAATCCGAAATGTGACAATCTCGATAAGCCTAGTTAACTAGACCTATAGTATTTCACGCAGAGCTAGTCGTAATAAGTATCTGTGCCACGGTGATAAAAAGACGAGACATAACTTACCACTTCAGTATAATATATAGTTTTATCACCTACATAATATATAATAAATATTAAAATGCGTTGATAGAATTCTAAATTTGAAGAAAAGCTACTAACTGGATGTACGATTTTACAAAACAGGTTTTTTGGATTTTTTTGTTTTTTGAAAACGGTTGCAATGATTTTCTTTAAACCTGGATGAAACCTGAATTATTATTTTTAAAGGGATATGCACTGCGACCTGAAAAGATCTGTTTTGCTCCTCGGAGCCTTCTCAGCGCACTGCCGGGCCACCGAACAGTGTTCTCTAGCTACAGACAACACTGCCCATCCCCGTGAGCTGTAGAGGCTCTTGGAAGAGAAACTCTAAGAGCAGCGCGCCTACCTCCTAGCTAATCCCTTCCTCCTCCCTTGGTTTGCGCCAATTAAGTAGGGACGGAGATCATCAGAGACATTTTCCGTGTAGCCTGCTTCATTTTGTGGTCATCGACCAGTTTCGGTCGTTCGCCTATCTTCCGGATGCGTTTTTCAGTGTGACAACACAGACTTGCACAGAGCAAATTCAGTTTTACACACTGACTGGTGTTTTTAACTGTATTTTAAACTAAACTCTTAAACTAGGTCAGGGGGTATGGTCAGCTGGGTGGGAAACACGTGTTTGGATGGTTAAAGGGCAAAAAACTCAATTTTCAAAAAATTTTAAAGGTCAAAAATTTGCCCTTTAACAACCCAAACACGTGTTTCCCACCCAGCTGATTATATTTCCTTGACCTAGTTTAAGAGTTTAGTTTTAAATACAGTTAAAAACACCAGTCAGTGTGTAAAACTGAATTTGCTCTGTGCAAGTCTGTGTTGCCAGACTGTCTGAAAAACGCATCCTGAAGATGGGCAAACGCCCGAAACCGGTCGATGACCACAAAATGAAGCAGGTACCATGGAAAATGTCTCTGATGCTTTCCAGCTCTGCGGAACCAACCACATTAAATTTTAACAACCTTTGGTTGATTTTGACATAGAGCGCTCCACATAAAGTCGCTCAGGTAAGCAAGTAAAAATCCCCCATTGTCATTTTTTATAGCCAGCCCAAGCAAGCATTGAAAATTTTGCAATTTTAAAGAAAAATTTCTTGATTAAATTGTATTTATTAGAGTAAGAGAAAGCCATGTGTGTGTGTGTGTGTGTTTTGAAACCAAATATTTTTTTATTTTATATTACATTGATTTGATTGCAATTAATTGTGCAAATTCAGGATATCTATATGAATTGCAAAAGGCTATTGAAGGACCAGAGCCTTTTGTATAGATTAAAAAAAAAACTATAGGGAGTTGATCCTATTGGTTATCTCAGTTTGCATTATCTTGTAGAAAGAAATTTATATGTGTAATGTGGTGTCGTATGTGTGTGTGTATCCTAGCTGCCATACAAGACATCATTACGGTGATGGATGAAACACAATTGCAACATCACAACCATTAGCGAAAGAAAAAACGAAACAAACATCTCTAATACATTTTATATATGATATAAAAAGAGATAACAAATAAAATCCCCCCCCTCCCCCGCTGTAGTTTCTTGTTAGTTACTGAACTATCTCTAGTCTCTAAAATAAATAGCCTTGCAATGCATGTAGATGTCTGCAGTGGTGCAATTAATTACAGTAAAAGTAAGTTATTGTAATAAAAGTAGTTGTACTTATATAAAGTAGATATAGTAGTTCAAAAAAGCAAAAAAAAAAAATTGTACGACCACTCCTCACTCAAATACAATTTAAACAAAAAAGTTTCCTTTAAAATAGCAACGTTTTCAATGTTTACATAATAATAATAATAATAATAATATAGAATAATTTTTGAGAAATTTGTAGATTAAACAAGCTCAAAAAATACGAAAAAGTGATTGTCGCAGAAATGCATTCATGCAGAATCATTCCGGGAGACCATGCTCTGGTACCAATTGTACCTGGCAAATTAAACACTAGCTACCTTTTTCTTTTTCTCTTTGACCAACAACTAAATCAAAGCCTCCTTTACCACAGGCCGTGAGGCTTTCTATACACACCCTCTGGCCGGCCCTCTGGCTAGGAAAAAATAAATTAATAACAATAATAATCAAATAAGAATATTTGTGAAGTAAAGAAAGGGCAAATTTTGGATAGCTGTGTGGTACCGTGTGTAGTGGAATCGATTGTCGTGATTCCACAGGTATGAAGTCAGATGTCTTGAAGAGGGATTTATTTGGCGGAAGTTAGTTTAGAGATTTTAGAGAGTTATTACTTTGAAATACTAAACACTGATTTTACAAAAATAGATAATTTGATAATATGAACTGTTATGAATGGCATGGAGCTAAATGTTAAAAAATGCCAAGTCATTTCTTTCTTATCGCAAAAAGACTTGTATATCTTATCAGTACCTCATTGATGGCAAACCATTGGAGAGGACTCGTAACGTTATGGATTTAGGAGTTACTCTGAGTCATGACCTCTCTTTCACAAAACAGTTTGAATATGTTTGCAGGAAAGCATCGAGAGCACTGGGTTTTGTATTAAGGCACACTCGTGATCTTAGAGATCCCAAAGCGGTGCTAACTGTGTACAATGCATATGTCAGAAGCCTTCTTGAGTACGCGTCATTGGTTTGGTGTCCTTACACCAAGAAGGATATAGTCAGACTGGAAGCTATACAAAACCGTTTCATCAGGACTTTTAAAAAAAGGTTACCCAGCGGTGCTACTCATTTATGCTCTTTAGAGTCTAGAAGACGAAATGCTGGGCTTTTATTCTTGAAGAAGCTCTTGAATGGCGAAATTGATTGCATGGAGCTACTTGCTGCCATTCCTTTTCATGTGCCACCTCGCTGCTTGCGCAGTACTTCGCATTTCGTGGTCCCTGCCTTTAAGACTACTGCGCTGTTCAATGCTGACGTCATTTGTAGATTATGCAGGTCATGGAATGAGTATATTCCTGGTGATGTGGGCTTTCAAATGGCATCTGGACTTTTTAAGAAAACATTTTTGCATTACATGAAGTGTTAATATGAGCATGTATTACTTTACTTTTAATTGTATGTATGTAATGACTTCAACCATAAGGCTTACGCCGTTTGTTGTTAAAATTTAATAAATAAATAAATAAATAAATAAGTTTAACCTTGTATAGGGACGCGCTCGCGGAAACTCTGCTGCTGTTGAAGTAATGATAATAGATGTAATGATAATACTGATGATATACTGACCTGATCCCCTCCTCCAGTGGGCGAAGTTTATATTAGTATTACTCACACACTGTCAGGTGTGTAAGTAGTACTCACACTAAGACATCTCTCGTAGTGTGCGACCTTGGCCAGGTCGGTGACCATTGTGATTTAGGTCAGTGGCCAGCTTTGGCGACAGATGGCCGCCCATCGGTGATTTTCAAAGACTGGTAGCCTTGAATCGGCCAGGTGGCTTCTGTTCAATAATGATCCTTTAAAAGGGTTTTATCGGTGCTTGTTTGACCCTTGTATTGAAAAGGCTTTTTGTTCGGCGCGGCCCTTGTCTTGAAGACACCGGCCGGCTGGGCCACCAGTTATAAATTATCCTTTCTTCACTTGACATTGCTATGACATTGATATGTTATTACACGTGCTTAACGTATGGTTCACAGACATGGACCCTAACAAAGAAGGATATGCAAAGATTAAAAACTATTCAAAGAGCAATGGAACGTAGTATACTGGGTATTAAACGTAAAGATCGTATCAGGTGTGAAGCTATAAGGAGGAGAACCAATGTGAAAGATATTGAGGTTAAGATTAAAAAAGCATATTGGCAGTGGGCTGGACACCTAGCTAGAACTAATGATAACAGGTGGTGTAAATTAGTTACCGTATGGAAACCTTATTTCAGTCGAAGGAAAAGAGGGCGACAGAAGAAAAGATGGACGGATGAGTTGGTGAAACATGCAGGTTCATCATGGATTAAAAAAAAGCACAAGACAGGGAAGAATGGAACAGAATGGGAGAGGCCTATGCTCTGTTAGGGCCTGGTTTTAGTGAATAGTGATGGTTGTATGCATTACTATAATTAGTGAACTATAGAGGACTGATAATTTAAATTCTTATGAATTGGTTTAGTTAAATTTCTTTTTTTTTTAGTTTGTGAAGATGATGTGTTTTGTTTTATGTTCTGTATATATTGCTGTAATCTAAAACCAAATAAAGGCTATTATTATTATTATTATTAATCATCATAATATAAAGAATTATTGCTGAATATAGTGAGGGAAATGTACGCGACCACTGGAATGACAGTTTGGCCAATACCAATGGAAAATCGTTGGAGCCGTTTTCAAGAAATTCACCCGAAAAGTGTATAAAAAAAAATTCAACAGTAGGCACTAAGTAGGCATCTGACATTTCAGTATTATAATTATTCAAGCGAGGGAAGGGTTAAACTCTGCGCTATCCAAAGCCTCCATGGGCTCATATAGCTACACTTAAGAATAATAACTACCGGGTCAGGAACGAAAGTCCGGGCCCGGGTTTCACCCACCTAAGTTTTGCGCAACAGTCCAAACAAATTGGATCATAACCTAAGAAGGATATAGCCTAACCTCTTCCACCGACATCCTGTTCCGGCCACAGGTCCTGAACCTAATCTCCTCACTGCCCAAACAATCCGTCATGTGATATATAGGTGTTTCCTCCTCTGTCTCACAAACCATACAAAAGGGGTCGAGCATGAGCCCCATTGTATAATGATGTCTCCTTAAGCGGCAATGCTCAGTGAGGAAACCAGCCAGATGCCTGAGGGAGGTCAGTGAAAGACACAACACTCCCTCACTCACTAAAAGCTCTGGCCGGACCCCCAATGAGCATCTTTATTATTATTATGCCGGGTGCCTGATGGCGTGGGACCTAAGCCTATGTGGCTTTTATCCCCCCGATGCCCCTCATATCATTCCCTTAGTTAATCTCCCCCGGTAGCTTACCGGTCAGTCTACAATATCCCAAGATATCCTTAAACTCCAACCCGCCCAGGCAATCCTGCGAAACCGGTGCCCTCCCAAATACGCGAAACCTAGTACCAGCGAAACGGGGGCACTAACATAAATAGTGGTACACCGTTTCCCTGACTCCGTCGTCGCAGTTCTGACAAATAGGACTAGACGTCCTCCCATTGTTAAACAAGTGACTAGACACCCAAGTGTGTCCAGTCTCTACCCTCACCAAGGTCCTCAGACCTGTCATACTAAGGGACAGGAGATACTCCGAAATTCCCTGCTTATTTACTTTTATAAATCTTTTAGCTTGGAGGCACCCCTGCGTGGCCCCCCAGCATTTCTCCAAGACTCTCATCTCCTGCATCTTAGACTACCGATAACCCGCTGTGCTCATCCATACGGATGAGAGCTGTGACGCTGTCCATGACTGGAAGCTTGACACACATATGCCAAAAGCCACACCAACAGCAGGCTCAGGACCAGTGAAAGGGAGAGAGGCACCTAATTTGGCAAATCTATCCGAAATTTTTTTTACTGTCTTTGTGTGCGTGTTTAACAGTATATCTCGATATTAGGAAAAATCGCAATTAGTACAAAATTTGGTATCCCCTATTTAGGTCCTACTACGGTATCAGACAGTAAGGTTTCTGGCTAAATTCATCAAACCGGTAATGCAATTCTGGTCGATGATCATGTTGAAAACTGTTTTATTTATCACTCACTAGTCGACAAAAGTAATATAAACAAAATAACTTCAGTATTAAATTTTAAATTTATTTAGATCCCCCACCCTTTAGTGCCATCCTAGATCTTAGAAATGGGCAAAGTAAGATGCAGTGGTTTGAAAGGTCCATAGGTCGTACTAGTGTAGTGTCGGCCCAGAGTCTTATGAAAGTGCTTAGTGCAAGCTTATTAAAATATTCAAGATGTAATCTACCTTGAAACAATACAAAGATCAAACTATTGAGTCGTGGGATGGGAAGAGAGTTTTAGTTTCATTAAGTACTAAAGATTAATATTAGATATTAATACAGTTTTATTAAATGGTGGCCATTGTAAGATAAAAATGTTTTTGATTTTAAGAATGTAGTAGATGTACATTTTACAAAGGGTTGTTATAAATAAAAAATCAAGTATTTTCGCAGTATTCTCTCTCTCACACTCACACACACCAAACACATATATACCCTGGGGGAGATAGTGAGAGAGTATGTGAGAAAACTTTTGCTTCATCTTGACTTTTCATGCACCACACGGACAACCGACGTTTACATTGGTTTAGATTGAATCGTTACAATTGGCTGGCATTTTAACAAACCTTCAGAGAGCCATTCTCTTTATTGAGTTGCTAATGCAATGAATAATTCTATACTTTCTGTGTTACTAGTGTATAAGAAAATATTAAAATCGTGACAGATTTTTTTTTTTTTTTTTTAAATTAAGTTTTTAACGGATATGATTTGCAAAAACCTCGTGAATATAAAATGTTTGCTTTTATAGAAAAAAATCTCTTTACTTCTTTGGTATATAACAGTGTCGGGCAACCGGTGCGCCGCGGCGCACTGGGGCGCCACGAAAAATTCTGGGGGCGCCGCGAACATTTTTGTAAAATATTTAAAATCGTTAGAGTTATTGAACTTTTGGTCGAATTAAAAGATAATGTTTAAAAAAATATTTTATGTATGAACAGATAATGCTTAGTCCACATTATGGCCGCGAATTAGCAGCGTGAATTCACGCCGTGAATGGCGCGAAAAAACACGGCATCGTCATTCACGGTGAGTACCGGCACGTGAATTCACGCCGCGAGCAACCTTATCGTGCAGAAACCTTTAAAAAATATAAAGGCCAATATGGATGGGTTCGCGGCATGTTCTTGCACGGCTAGAAAAGATTCATAGAGAAACTTTAGTGTCAAAGGCGGTTCCTCCCATCCTTGCCACAACTCTAGATGAAGTCGTCAAAATAGTAAATTACGTTAAATCAAATGCTCTTCGATCGAGAATTTTTTCAGCATTTTGTGAAGCAATGGATTCCGATTATAAGAATTTATTGTATCACACTGAAGTTAGATGGTTGTCGAAAGGAAAAGTTTTAAATCGGTTTATTTTAATGAAAAATGAAGTAATCGCATTTATTGATAGCGAAGAGATTCATTTTCCTTTCCTGATGAATGATGTTTGGTGGTTACGAGTTGCATTTTTGAGTGATATTTTCGACAAATTAAACAGCCTAAATTTAAATTTACAAGGTGTTCAGGAGAACATTACCACTATCTCCAGCAAGTTAAAAGCGTTTAAGGAAAAACTTAATTTATGGAATTTAAATATTGCTAATGAAAACTTTGCATCTTTTCCGACGGTTGAAGAGAATCCTTTAAAATCTCTTATCAAAGAAGAAATCGAAGAAACTTTGACATTATTATCCGCATCTTTTGAGAAATATTTTCCTAACTTGGACGTTTTGAAAATGGAATGGGTAGTCAACCCATTCATGCACTGTGAAATTAAACATCTGGAAGAAGAAATGCAAGAAAACTTAATTGATTTAAGAAACGATTTAGTTTTCAAAAGACTCTTCGCTGAAAAGGAGCTATCTGAGTTTTGGTTGTGTTTAAACACCAAATTTCCTAAACTTAGTAACAAGGCCGTCGAATCACTGTTACCATTTGGAAGCTCCTACCTCTGTGAGCAAGGTTTTTCAACACTTACGGAAATGAAGTCTAAGAAGCGTGAAAGACTTCAAATGATCTATGAGGAAATGCGCGTCTGTCTTTCAAAACTGGATCCCCGTATTGACTTTATATGTTCTCAAAAACAATCGCAATGTTCGCATTAATTATGTAAATTTAATATTTAAAAATAATAAAATGTGTTACATGTTTAAATTTTTTAGTAGTATTTATTTATGTATTGTAATTATCTACGAGTAAATTTATAGTAAGTCCCACAGGTGCGCCGCGAAAAAAAAGTTTTAAGCTTAGTGCGCCGCAACTCGAAAAAGGTTGCCCGACACTGGTATATAACATAAATATGCGACAGTACAGACAAACAAACTAAAAATCTCAACACTCACACATGACTTTAACTTGGCTATGGTTAATATAATTTAATCAAGAAATTAAAATTATTGTATCGTTAAAATGTTTAGTTGGTATAATGGAGTTGATGAGCAGAGAAATTGGGATTGATTAATTAGACAAGATATGAAGACACTGCTATAATATAGCTATAAGCTTACACAAACTGCACTGGACTTGTAATGATTTTATAGAATAAAGGGGTTAGAGTAGAGTTATGACACGATGCGATGTATGTTTGAATCTGATAGATAGATAGATGTCTAGATCTCTCACTGGCTTATATACAGGTTCCCCACTCTAGCCTGGTTAAGTAAGAGATTACCAGAAAGAGTCTGTTTTCTCTCGGTCGGGCTTGTGTTCTCTCTCTTGCCGTTACATTGGGCTGGCCATTAAAATAGTGGTGGCGGCCATATGTGGAGCGCTCTATGTCTAAACCAAAAAAAATTTTTTGAAATTTTAATTTGAATTTAAGTAACAAACTTCAAATATTTCTCTAAAATAAATTTGTACAGAAAAATATTTCAAATATAAATATAATGGATGTGAGAAGGAAAGAGAATGCTGAACACTGTATAATGAAAAAAACACACACACACACAAACTGCAAAGACTTTATGGTTAAATAGAAGTTAGATGGCGAGAGAAATATATAAAGAGACAGACTGGCTGAGCAATAAGATAAGTAGATAGGTTGCTAACTGGATTTACTGTTGTAAAAACGGTCGTAAAAAATTGTTCTGAACTCTTCATCAGCTGTTTCTCTATTTTTATGAATTGAACTCTTCCTTCCTAGCGGTGGACTAGAAGAAGAATAATTAACTTTTGATTCATTCAATGTCTTGCTTGTTTGCTCTTCAGATCCTATGAATCTTTAATGATTCCGGATCCCATTTACACGTGTCACTTTTATTTGTAACATTTTTCCAAAAAAAAAAAAAAATCTGGTGTGAAACACTCACACAACTTTCTCTTATTCCGGTTCTCAAAATTATAATTGACAAAAGTAATAGTTTGTGTACCAAATATAACAAAATTCGTCGAAAACTAAAAAAAAAAACTGTTCAGTAAAAGCGCACTTCCGGCTAACTAATTTTCCTTAAAACTTGGAATTTTCGGCCATCCATTTATTTCTAATTATTATTGTTTGGATAATAGAATTGTATAATCAACTATGATACCATTTTAGAGGAAGCTATAACCCCACTACTCCCCTAAAAGTGCCCTTAAATGAATTTTTCCAGAGAAATGTTTTAAATAAAAGATGTAGACTTTGCATGTTTTAGTTTATATACGAAGTTTCAAGAAAATTGTCGGAGCCATTTTTGAGAAAATTGCGAAAAAGTGAAAAAAAAAAAAATTATTTAGTAAAGTGTTAAAACAAACGCACTTTCGGTTATCTGATTTTTTTTTCAAACTCGGAATTTCAACAACATATTTAATTCTAATTAACATTATTTAGATAATAGAATTGTCTAATTAACTGAAATAGCAGTTAAGATGGAAACCTAACCCCACCCCTCCCCCAAAAGTGCCCTTAAATGAATTTTCCAGGAGAAATGTTACAAATAAAAGTTATAGCTATTAATATGTGTAGTTGATAGACCAAGTTTGAAGAAGATAGTTGGAGCCATTTTTGAGAAAATCGCGAAAAACGTAAAAAAAAAAAAAACTAGTGAAGTTGTACTTGCGGTTGAGGAATTTTAACAGATAACGTACTGTCAGATCCCATGGTGATAACTAAACGGAATATCAAGTTTGAAGTTTCTACGATTTTTCGTTTTTGAGCTATGCTGTTCACAAACATACACACAGCCATACACTACTCACAGACCATTTGCTAAAAACCACTTTTTTGGACTAGGATCTCATTACAGGAAAGTAATACGTTTCTATCCTATGCAGCAAGTATTCTAAGTTTAAAGAAAAATCATTGTAACCGTTTTTGAGGAAATTTAAAAAAAAACAAAAAAAAGTTATTCTATAAAATCGCATTTCAGGCTATCCGATTTTCTTTGGACTGTTATTTGTGGGAACCTTCAATGTAATCAATTCTTCCGAGAATAAAAGTTATGAGTATTTATGTGTTTATATTATAGTATACGATGTTTAGAGAAAATCCTTGCAACCTTTTTCATGAAAATCAGCGAAAAACTGAAAAAAAAAAAAAAAAATTAGTAAAGTGGCACTTTCGGTTAATGGATATTGCCCGAAATCTTCATATCTGATGCAATGGTAGAGCTTCTTACGACTTTTCTTTATTTATTATTTCTTTAAACTATTAGTGGCGGCTAGTGCATAAGCTCTACCGACACTGCAGCATCCCCAGAAAATAACTTCAAAAAATTAATATTCAAATTTATGACAAAAAAAAAAAATAACAATATAACAATCTTTTACATAATTATTATTTAAATATCAATTAATAAATCCGTTTTTTTTTAAAAAAAAAAAAAAGAATTATTTCATCAAGCGTTGCTTGATGTTGATGCTTGCCCAATAATGTGCTGTACCAAAAAAATAATCATATTCGGTTATTTCCGTAAAAACTTTGTTTGCATTTAATAATGTGACCCAACTAGTGCTATTGTAGCTGCTCGCTGGGCAGCGTTGATTGTAAGTTGAGTGCGATATTATAAGTTAAATAAAAAAATAAAATAAAATAAAATATTTTTATGGTGTTCGTTAAAGGTTAAGGTAAATTTGTTTTTTTTTTATTTATATTATTTTTTATATTGAGAGGGTGCGTAACACTAATTAAAAGGTGTATGTATCTGCTCGGACAGCCAGGCTGCGTTGAAGCGCTTAACTCATTTGTCTTTCACTTCCAGATTGGTGTTGGAATGTTCTAAAAGACTGGAAGATCTTTCTTCTTTGAAGGTTGTGCTTCTGGTCTGGGTTACAGGACATAGGGAAATCTTTGGAATTAGGAGGTGGATAGGTTTGCCAAATTAGGCGCCTCTCTCCCTTCCATTGGTCCAGAGCCTGCTGTTGGTGTGTCTTCTGGCACGTGTTTATCAGGCTTTCAGACGTGGATGACCTCACAGCACTCATCCTTATGGATCCTTACGGATGAGTGCTGTGGGTTGTCGGCAGTATAAAAACGCACATTGGGGGTCAGGACGGGGAGCTTTGAGTAGCGGGATCTGATGTCTTTCACGGACCACTCTCAGGCATCTGGTTGGCTTCCTCACTGGGCATTGTGACTTAAGGAGACATCTCTATGCAATGGGACTCATGCCTGACCCCTTTTGTAGAGATTGTGAGACGGAAGAGGAAACACCCATGCATCTGATGACGGATTGTTTGGACTGTGAGGAGATTAGGTTTAGGACCTTCGGCCGGATTAGGATATCGGTAGAGGATCTTAACCTATATCCTTTCAAGGTCTTGGGCCGATTTGTTCGGTCTGTGGTGAAACTTAGATGGTTAAAACCTGGGCCTGGATTTTTGTTCTAGTCCCAGTAGTTGGCATCCATTAGGGGTAGCTATATGGGCCTTGGGAGGCTTTTGGATAGCGTAGGGTTTTGCCCTCCCCTTCTTTGAATAATAATAATAATATTATTTTTAATATAATTATACAATAAAATAAATATTATTTAATAGGAGGTTTATCAAAATGGATGTTAGCGTTGAATATTTAAAAACAAAAAAATTGATTTTCTCAATTGACATTACCCGAAAATGCTAAAATTCGAATAAGGGATTTTATATTCAAATAATTTAAATTTTTTATTTATTTATATTAGTTATTTGAGAAATCTTGTTTTTTTTTTTTTTACTTTCTCCAACTCCTAGTAAGAGAAAGTATTGTAATCGTATCAAATTTTCGATTTTGCGTTTTCACTGGAAAGCCATGGTGGAGCTCGAAACTAGTGGGAGAATGTAGGAGAAGGCTTAATGCTATGGCTCGGAGGGGTAAAGTGCGTCTCTATTGGATACCCGGACATGCGGAAATAGAGGGCAATGAGAGGGCGGATCAGTTGGCTAGGGAGGGATCATCATTACCATTTTGTAGTACTGAACCAGCCCTTGCCGTCACAAAGAAGTTTCGCGACAAACAGATTAGATTTTGGGAGATGAGAGTCTTGGAGAAATGCTGGGGGGGAGGGAGGCAGGGGTGCCCCAAGCTAAAAGATTTATAAAAGGAATTAAGCAAGGAGTTTCGGAGTATCTCCTGTCCCTTAGTAGGACAGGTCTGAGGACCTTGGTGGGGTTAGTGACTGGACACACTTGGGTGTCTAGTCACTTATTTAACATAGGGAGGACGTCTAG
>JAAEAF010008600.1:0-44510 GCA_011037195.1 Triatoma infestans
TTTGATTTGCTTGGACAAGAAAAATTTGGTAATATGGTAAACAGTGGGAGGAAGAGAACAAGTAATATTGAAAGTGTCCAAGTTATGACTAGAATATTCTAAAAGACTGGAATAGCTTTCCTCCTTCAAAAATGTACTCCAAATACATACGGGAGTTTTTGGAAATGAGGTGAAAAGGTTTGCCAAATTAGGCTCCTCTCTCTGTTTCTTTGGTCCCGATGCTGCTGTTGGTGGTGTCTTTGGACACATGTCTGTCTAGCTTCCAGTCATGGGTAGCTTACAGCATTCATCCCTATTAATGAGCTGAGTGGATTGACGAGAGTCTACGATGCTAATTGGTGATGGGGGGACCAAAGACTATTACTGAGATGTTGCTAGCTTTTCACGGACCTCTCCCAGGCATCTGGTTGGATCCTATACTGGTCATTGTGATTTAAGGAGACATCTCCTACGTAATGGGGCTCATACCAGACCACTTTTAGGGTTAGGAACTTCGGTTGAAACAGGATGTCTGTGGAAGAGCTTAGACTGTTTCCCTTTTAAGGTTATGGCCTGATTTGTTCGAAAGTTACGGGGGTTATTCCCGGTTCTATATTTTTGTTCTAGACCAGATTTGTTGTTTTTCTTTGAGAAAGCTTGATGGGTGTTGGATAGTGTAGTGCTTGTTCCCTCTCCACGGACGAATAATAATAAATATTGAAAGGGATCGTTGCGAACACATCAAGAAAACTCATGATCGAGAAATATCATTTAATTTTCCTAAAAGGTGTCCGTTACATGAAAAAGTTTGGAAAAATGGTTAGAGTTTGTTCTTCTGAGGTCGCTAAATTATCAGTTACTTCTGCAGTCATGTTTTTAGTTTGTGAGTGCTGCTGACTAAAGAAACAGGGACTTAAAATTTCAGAAGAACCTCTACTCTTTTACAGCGGATGCATATCTAACTTTGGTACGAAGTTACTTTAATACTACAATAATTTATCGGATTAATTAACCCCAAAACTGGTAAACTTTCTAAAGCAAGAAATTAATAACTAATCTATAAATATATTTATGTTTACAAACAACCTTGTCATTTAAAAATTACAAATAACATAGTAAAATAAATAAATAAACTAACGATTACAAAAATCATAAACATTAAATTAATTGGATTAAAATAACTTTATTTTTATTTTGTGCGGATTGGAGAACAAGTTGAAGTGGATGATGATGATGAAGAGAAGAGAGAAGGGGGAAAAAAGCGCGAGTACTTTTTTTTTTTTTTTTTTTTTTTTTTTTTACTGTAACAAATTATTGAGGCCTACGGCCCCAAAAGCGATGCATCAAAGTTATCACGTTCAAAACATGACGTACATCTGACCTATGGCGCAAGGCGAGGAACACACACGTACGCATCTTCTACATCCAACTCTCTCACGAGGTGGCATCCATGAATATATTAGCCTTGATTTCATATTGTCTGTAATTTAATACAGAAAAATTTTTACTTTATTTTTTCTGGGTTAAAAAGAGACTTAAATTTCTGTTTTTCACCAATGATAGCAAGTTCTTCCCAGGGAGTAAATTTTGCTATACACCTGTTTTCATTTCTTCGTGGACAAGCCCAACTATCCTGATCTTGGTGTTCATACGGTTTGCCAGCCTGTTTGCAGATATCACATACATCTTACACTCTCAAACACTCACAAATACCTACAGCAGAGGTCAGTTGATGAAGCCATTTGGGTTTAGCGTAACACAAAGACAAATTCTAGCTGCTACTACTACTAACTTAGTCCTTCATTCTTGCACATTTACGGCCGAGTACATTTCTTGTACAAATCACTGACACTCAAAACAGCCACTATGATCATCTAGATCGTATTGCTTTTGGCTTTAAAACCAATCCCTCCATACATGTTTCTATCTGTAATTACTATTTACAAATACTTACTCAATAAACATTCAAGTGCCAAGTAGAATAATTCATCCAAAACAGGAAAGCTTACGTCACAAATTGTCAGATATATATTGCCTAAATTTTGCTCCGGCTAGAGAAGAACGGTTAATCCGGATCTCCGAAGTCACAGAAAACGGAAAACAGGAATACATTTTAAAGAATATCAGGAATAGCAAAAGTAGAAAGCTCTTAGGAATTGCCCAGAATGATGCCCGTGCTGTAGCTAACTAAAATATGGCGTGAAATAAGCACACGACTTTCTTTTGCTTCAATTAATATAATTTAATAAACCAATTAAAGAATGTTAATTTGGGCTGATCATAAAAATAGGTAGTAGGGGAAAAAGTTTTATACCAGAGCGGACTTGTGTGGGACACTCTCTGACAAAACCAACAATGCTTTTGCAATTTAAATTTAAACTTTCCTGAGAATCCCCTCCCCAGACTCATGTAAAATCGGTTATTACGGAAAAATGTTTCAAATAAAATTGCAGCGAGCATTCCAAGTTTAAAGAAAATCATTGTAACCGTTTTCGAGAACATTCCCCTAAAAAACTCAAAAACCTATTCTGCAAAAACCTCACTTTTGGTTAACCGCTTTTTTCCAATTTTTTCTAAAAATGCTTCTAAAGTGTATTAATATTACGTAGGTGGTAAAAACCATATATTATCCTGGATTGCTTGATAGCAATTTATAGGAAAGCATAATTACTACTGTTCCCTCAGAAAACGCCTAAAAAAATTCATTTTTCTCTGAGTAACTGTTTCAAATAAAAGTGTTATATAAGTTCCAACCACTTCCTTGATGGATTTTGCCCGAAATTTTCGAGTCAGCTGAGGTGGTAGTAGCAAATCTGAAAACCAAGTTTGAGCTTCCACACACACACAAACGTAGGCCATTCGCTAAAAATATTCGTTCATATTCAGGAGCCCCCAAAACATGCAAAACATGCTTATAATATGGTGAAAAGCCACACTATAAGCAATACAAGTTTTTTAGTTGTTTTTTTACTGACATTCATAGATAGACAGACTCACTGAGATACTGACATTCATAGATAGACAGACTCACTGAGATTCTATGATTTTCTATGTAAATTTTGGAGGACGAAATGATTATTATAAATAAACAATATAATAAATTAGTTGGTAAATTTATTTATATATTATTTAAAGTTATTATTCGCTTTAGAAGAATACCTATCTGGAATATAACTTATAAATATGCATAAAATAAAATGTATATATATATTACGACACCTGTTACATACAAATGATGTCATAGTGCTATCACCTTTTATACTTCTGGTAGTATGTATAATAAACTGGTATGTGCTGCACACTGGTGGTCTTCCTTACCATTACATATGTATATTATCAAGTATATATGTATATATATTTTACTGTTATAACTGTACTATGTATATATATATAACGCAAATGTACATACATATATATACTTGAACAAAATGATTTACATCTATCCAGATTACACGTCACAGTATGACATGATTTACTATTGTCGCTTGTTATTTTGCCACAATTAATAGGATATATATATATATATATATATGTGCCTGTTGTGCCTTTGTGCGTATCATCGTCTAATAAGTCTTTTAATATCACGTATTCTCTTTATATCTTTTGGTAAATACCATATGGTTATTATTAGTAACCGGGGAATCGAGTAGTTAAATGTACAAGGTACTTGATGTTCTTGGAAAAGGCTAGGGTTTTGAGCTGCGCAGGATAGTGGGACGACTCGCAAGTTACCATTCCAAATTACAATGGAGCAGTATGCTAGTGAAGCATTCTTTAATATGGGCGGTGATCCAGACTGAGCGAAATTTTCGACATTGTTTTATATTGATGAAATAACGGAAAATATATGATATTCTAAATTCCATGATTCTAAGAAGCCATAAAAAATATGACCACCTAAATTTCACTCTCTTAGGACCACATCACAAGTTATAACCATCCCATATTTTTTCTGATACATTATCTCATACTGTTATCAAGGTATCATGATGAAGGACGAACGCCCGGAACTGGTCAGTGAAGCAAACTACCACGAAAAATGTCTGATATCCATTCTTTAAGAGGATGTTCCGCCAGAACCACCCAAAAGTTAAACTTTTCCTGGAATAACAATGATAGGTATTTATATCTTCAGAGAGCGTGCAAAGCTTTGAGGAAAACGCGAAAAATTGTTAAAAAAAACATTCAGTAATATCACACTTCCGGTTGATGAATTTTGTCTAAAACCTTCTTGTCAAATGCGGAGATAGTCTGAGCTCCCTGCAATTTTTCATTTTTGAGATATTTCGAACACACACACACACACACACACACACGCACTCCACACACACAAACAATTCGCTCAAACTCAGGTGACCCCAAAATATGTTTTATCGATTAAAACTCGAATTACAATACTGTAAGCGAATTACATCTGGTTTGAAACAGTCATACGACTTTCTGTTACTGCAGTATTGTGATTGATAAATTTTGCAGTTTATATTACAAATTTACTGGTATTCGTCGCGATTTATGGAGAAAATTGCGAAAATTGAAAAAACTGTTCAGTAAAAACGCACGTCCGGTTTACTAACTTTTTTGAGACACGGAATTTCGGCAATGTATTAATTTCTAATTTTCGTATTTTGTTTGATGGTAGAATTGTATAATCAACTAAGACAGCACTTTAGAAAAAAGCATAACCTTACCCCTCCCCCGAAAGACCTCTTAAACGAGTTTACCCGGAGAAATGTTTCAAATAAAAGTTTTAGGTCTTTATAATATGTGTGTATTTCACATAGTTTAAAGAAAATCGTTGGAGGCGTTTTAAAGAACCACGTTTTAATTTCTCTCGTAGGTGGTTCACACCTACGAGAGAAATTAATGAACAATCAGATAAACAAATAACAAAAAAACATCCATATTCAAAATCCTGTTTTTACATTTTACACAGCAAGTAAACTCTCAAATACATATTTGAAAATATTAAAGCCTACTTGAACTAATTGTTTAAAATATTTCTCGCTACTAAACAAACAAAAAATTTAAAAAAAATCATAATCCCTTGTCAGAAGATCACTATAATAATGATAGTAATAATAATTATTATTATAAATAGAAAAAATACATAATATAATAATAATAATAATAATAACAATAAATTGATTTCACATATATATTAACCATGAAAAGAATGAAAAGATAAGAAAACTGAAAATAAAATATAAACAATGATCAAAAACAAAAAGAAAATACATTAAACATAATGGAAAGGTTCATTAAATAGTTCTCAGAGATTTGCACAATGCATTATTTTAACCATTTTAGTTTATTATTATTATTATGATTTTTTTTTTAACATATTTGTTTTTTCCTACCCTTGGCCTTATATTGTTCTACTATGAAATTATATTGCCATATGGTAATAATTATTTTATTTTTATTATTATTGAATATGACAATGATAAAGAAATTGAAAATGATTGCAAAAACTTCGTTTTTTTTTCTTCTATTTTACTTTCTCTAAACAAGAGGTATTATTTCGTAAGTAGCAAATTGTTGAAATTGAATTTTACAGTAAATATTGTTTTGAGGTTTAGAGATATAAATGTATGTATGCTGTGTATGTGAATGAAATATCTCCCCTTCCCACAAATAAAAACCCTCAGGAACTTGTGTCAACGCGATCGCATCCAACTGGAAAGTTTGTGGTCAAAATCCGTCAATCCGTCTTTAGTTAAATCATTTCCTAATTGACCAGCTGTACTTCTTTGCTGCTGTATTTGATTGCGTTTGCCAATCTTGTCAGCCGCTCTTTCATTTCACAGTTCAATAGGTGAAACCCCAATTGGTACTGTGAAAAATAATTTATTAGAGGAAGCAATTATTGACAAATGTGGCTCGTTTTTTTTTTAACTGATTATAAACTGATATTACTATACTGAACTGGATGTCTTGCAAACTGTCGTGTCAATAGTTTGAAGGTGAAATAACACTTGGCAAAATGTAACCATTTTATATATACTTATACGTATAAAACAATCTTGCCTTATTAAATAAGGATGAACTGCTCGACGTCTTCTTCCATTATTCATTATAATCCTGGACAACAAATAAACAACCAACTATATTAAGAAAGAAGAAGGTTGAAGATCTTTCTTGTAACTCATTGAATGGTAATTGAGTAATAGTCTAAGCTGTAGCCCTAGTATGAGAACTTTAAAATGGATGACAATAATTGCTGAAATGTTGGCTGCTTCAATTACTGTCCTTAAAGAATTTTCAATAAAATCTAAAAGTAAATTATAAGGGAAATTTTGAAATCTTGTTCACGTATCACTTACAGAAATTTTTTTGGTTTTCAGGAAAATTAGCTTGCACTCTTTTTGCCTCTTAAACAATATTTTCTAACGAAATCTCTTGCACTGAATTTATTATTATGAACTCTTTTATACAATTGAGATTGGACTTTAAAGAAATTTTGTTGCAAGAAATGGGATTGGAAATATTGTTAAGAGTTATTAAATCTATAAAAAGGCGCGCGCAACCTCAATTTCCCAGAAAATCAGAAAATTCAATTCTAAACAAAGAAAGAAAGAATTCAGGATTTAGTAGTTCACTAGGTATTGAATTTAATTATCAAACCTTTAAAGACAAGATTTGACCAAAAGTGAATTATTCTCACTCATTTTGAACTTCGGAAATAGGTCAATGTTTAATTTACCGCAAGAGCAGCGTAACTATTTAATAATAATAATAAAAAAAATAATGTTACAAATTAGAAATTATTTTTAGTATTATGTCTTTCAGGCATTTCACTTAGTTGTCCCACTTTAAGAGTTACCCTCCACGGCAAGGGGTCAAGCCTGAAAACCTTACCCTGGCGGGGTCACGTCTGTATATATCAGTTTCTCTAGAAGTAACCATTTTATATATACTTATATGTATAAAACAATCTTGCCTTATTAAATAAGGATGAACTGCTCTACCGTCTTCTTCTTGTATTCATTGTAATCCTGGACAGCAGATAAACATCCAACTATATTAAGAAAGAAGAAGGTTGAAGATCTTTCTTGTAACGTATTGAATGGTAATTGAGTAATAGTCCAAGCTATAGTTCTATAGTAAGCATTTGAATTTCTTTCAATATATATAACTCTCCCGGAAGTAGGTCTATGGCCGAGAATAGAAATGATCAGATATAGTAAAATCTAAAATGGGGAATCTAACTCTCTGATAATAAAGCATTCAAGTGAAGCATCCTTTCTAAGTGATATGGAAGGTTAATATTATCAATTCAGGTTATCAGTAAATTGACTAAAAAAAATTAAGAAATAAAATTGTTAAATATAATAGATAATTTATCTGTATATTATTTTGCAGTGCCACTTTTCAAATTCAAACCTTTTAAGAACTGGAAAATATTTCAGAGAAATATTGGCCTCGCTATGACGCCGTTTTAATTCACTTTTCAAATAAAGCATAATTTTAATTTAAAATGGATCTTTTCCAAGATTGTTTGGAAGGAATATTAGGTTGCCAAAGATCAGCAAAATCAAAGCATCATATAACATTTTACAATATTCAATCGCTGAGAAAAGCTTAAATCTCGTCAATGGAACATAGAACGTTTTTCAGTCAATCTAAAGTACGATTTCACTAAATTGTTATTTTCTGGTTTGCAAGACTTTCTCGGAAAAGTCTTTCAACGAATCTCTTTATACTTTACACGATTTTCTGTAAGATTCTGGCAGAACTGCAATGTTAAACATTCCTCTCAAGTGCCACTTAAATAAAAGTACGGTGCGACCAACTTTGTAATATAAAGGTATGTTAAAATCACTGCTAGCATTCCAAATTTGAAGAAAATAGATTCACTAAAAAATGCGTCTTCACATGTGGTTTTTCAAAAAGTATTTTTTTTTTTTGGAATTAAATGAATTAAGAGTCTAGTGTAGCAATTATTGGTTCGGAGAAATTTGGACGGCAAATCGAATTTAAAACAGTTCAGCCAAATTCATTCGCCATATTTTGTTCGCACCAATAACGATGATCATAGAATGAAATATATGGGAATTAGTGGCAGAAGTACGAGGACAGGAACATCTCATGAGAGAGAGAGAGAAATGTCAGCAGCTAGATAGATATACGTAAGTTAACCATATTCAAAGTAGTAGCAGCAAACATATAAAAGCTCAACTCATTCTATTTAATACACACCCAAACACTAGTCTGATGATAATTGTGTTCACTTTCATTAAGACGTAACTTAAGATGGGAATTTAATTAAACTTTTACCTGAACTGGGTGTGTATTTATACATATATATAAATGCATACAGCGAAGAAGACATTCCCGTTTAGATTGTATTACCGCATTACAGGCAATTTCTAACGGTGAAATTTTATTATTATTAAACTAATGCTCTTTCATTTTAGCACAGTGATAAAACATTAAATAAAGTAGTGGCTGCTATTGTATTTTTTTTTTAATAAAGTACTTCTTTAAAAATAAAGCAATATTGGTAAAAAAAAGTAACATTTAAAATAAAAAAAATATCAGAGATATTTTCTGAGATAGCCTGCTTCCTTTCGTGATCATCGGTTTCGGGCGTTCGCCCATCGTCAGGATGTTTTGTCAAAACAGTTGATAACATAGACTTGCACAGAGCTAATTCAGTTGATACAGAATTTAGTTGATGACTATATAAACTAAATTTGCTGTGTGCAAGTCTATGCTATCACACTGTTTTGACAAAACATCCTGTTGATGGGCGAATGCCCGAAACCGGTCGGTTTCCATGAAAAGAAGTAGGCTAACATGGAAAATTCTCCGATGCTTTCCACTTTTGGGGACTTAGAAAACTAAAATAAGCATCTTGTGTGGAACAGTCATACAATTTTCACAGAGTTACAAATCTCATGGGTATTTTTTACATGTGTTTTAGTTCCCCAACCTTACACTAGGTGGAAGAACCATAACTTAGAACCTCTCTGCTTCCACACGAAAACTTCCAAAGATAAATGTTTCCGGAAAAATGGTTTTTGTTTATTGTTTTTTTTTTTAAAGTAAAAGGGCTTGGTTATTTTTTATAGCCACATATATTTATATTCTTTATATTATATAGTTATTTGAACTACATTGTATATTGAAATAGCTCAATAGGGGGGTTGAAGTTTATAATGTATGTTTGTGAGGTGTTGTTTGTACCTAGAGTTTATATATATTAATGAAACACGTTGATAGTCTTTCACAAAGTCGCGAAAATATTATATAAAAAAAAACAAAACACGGTTGTCCGAATTCGCCCGAAATCTTCGTGACATATGTAGTGTTTATTGACGGCTAATGTTTTAGCGATTTTGCTCGAGACCTTGCTGCCCAAAACGAGAAAACAAAAAAAGAAAATTACCTGGAACGTGGTAAATCCGTTCGGTACTATCATCGTATCAGAATGGAAGTCTCGGGCAACGATTTTCTTTAAATTTCCTAAACTATCTACATAAATACGCCCGTGGCACCTAATTTGTGCAGATGAGCGTTAAGCCTGGCTGAAGAAATTAGCATTAGCTTACTTTACTTAATTTACATGTAGTTTTATCACTTTTATTCCAACCTTTTACCGAAAAAATTGACTTTTTGGGGGGGTTCAATAGCGTTATGCTTTCCGCTGAAGTAGCACTTCAATATGCCACCTATATAATATTGTAGATGGGATATGCTAAAGGATAGAAAGGAAGTGAAATGTTAAGGGGATTTCAATAACACAAAATACTATTTATTTTGACAACCTTAAAATGACAATTCACAACTTATTTGTAATATGAACAACTTTTATAATACAATGTATTCGCAACCGAACAGAGCAACTTCTTAATACACACTAATTCTACATTTAGTTCTATATCATTAATTTTGTCACTTTTTATATCATATGGGTTTTAATTTTATTTAGTCTCTATTGCCATGCTGGCTAAATTATATTTAATTCCCACTATATTAATATACATTAGAAGCATCGATAGATTTCCAAATCTGAAGAAAATCCATTAACCGGAACTGCGACCTTACAGGACAAGTATTTGAGTTTTTTTTTAAGAATTTTGTAGAAAACGGCTACAACGATTTCCTTTAAACATGAAATGCTAAATTGCATGGATAAAAACATACTTATTACTTTTATTTGCGTTAAATTTCAAATGTTGTATGGGATTTGTTTACGCACTCAGGGAGACCTCAAAACATGTATTTCCGATGAAAAATTTAATTTCAAATATTTGACATTAATTACTTCCTCTACTGAAAGTAAAAATATACAAGGAAAAATAAAAGAACAAAATAAATTACGAAGATAATTTAGGAAATTAAGGATACAGCTGAAGAACGAAGTTAAATCGGTGAAAAGATCGTAGAAAACAACAATGTAATAAGATTTATGGGTATGTAGCACTGGAATATTAGAGAGAAATAGGAAAAGAGAGATAGAGCGATGGCAAGAATTGGGCGGGTAATGTCTCCTAGTATTTAATGCCTGCAAATGAGCCAGTTTGTTTTATATCTTGTACCGTGATGGGTCCATGGTCAGAAAGGAAACTCATATATTGCCTAACACTTGGTGGTGGCAAAACTTATATATGTTGCACACATATACACACAAATAATAAAATATCTAGAATTTTGAGCGAAAAAAAAAGAAAAAAAAAATAGCAAAATTGACATTATTTAGTAATATTTGCAATTTTTATATTTTACGATCATTTTTTTACATTTTGTTTTTGTTTTGTACGTATTGTATAATATGTATAATAAAGAATGGTGAAGGCGGGAAAGGAGGGGCGGTGAGGGAGCAATCTACACGGGAACTGGAACAAGGTGGTGAGAAATATTTTGTGCATGTATACATGTTATTTCATATGTATTCATTTGTGCGGTTCATTTTCTTCTATTTGAGCACGCGCATAACCGTCCACACGATTCACGGCCATCACAATTAAGAAATATATATATATATATAGATCTTTTCTCTCTCACTCACTCTCTCACTCTCCCTCCCTCTCTCACTGTCTCTCACTATTATAACCTACACTTGCAGTACAACCTCCCCTACCAATGTCGCTCGTTGAACTCTCTCCCCACTATGAAATAATTAAAAAAAAAAGGTTTGTGCCTAATTGTGAGTGTGTGTGTGTGCGCCTATTTATTTCACAATATCTAGTTAAATGTATTCACACTAATGGAAACAAATACTTGTAATATAGCTTTGATTAAACAATTAAAAAAAAAAAAACAACAGAGAAATGAGGTAAAGGTTCTTTACTTTTTACAACATTTCGATTTAATCGATATCAATTCCAACAACTATACTTTTCTTCTATTGTAATTCTCTTCGCACGCGTCCACTCTTGCAATACTTTATTAATATATCTAATTAAATATATAATGATAAAGAAAAAACAAGTTTTAGTTTAAAAGCATAATAAAGTACTTTGGATCTCTGTTTTCTTGTTTTTCCCCTAAGGCGGCTTGTAAAAGAAACAAACACAAAAAAGAATTAAGTCGACTAATAAAATTAAGTCAAGGATATTAATCCAATTAAATTTATTTTTGTTGCATAAAAATAAAGATACTATTTTTTTACTATAATTTACTTATTTGTTTCAATTTTCATTTTGTAATTTAAATTAGAAATGTAATATAATGCTATAGATTCTGCGTCGCACTCTCAGGGAATCGCAAAATCACCGATCAAGAATACTCTTTATTGAAAAGAAGATCACCATGTTCTGCCCTTCAAACGGACTTCTTTAAATTTGAACGAATTTGAGTAATGCAGTAGGTATCAGTAATGAGTGTAATTTATGATCTTCTATTATTAGATAAGCTAAGCTTTTAGATGTCACTTATCGAAGGCGATTTCAAGCTCGATACCTAACCGAATCCACACAAAACTCTTTCTGAACTTTAGAGATCCAAATTAAAAAAATTTCATCTTTGAAAACTAGGTTATAATTATATATTTTAAATACTACGAACATGGGGAACAATGATGTCATGTATTTCCAAAAGGAATGTGCAACAAGTGCATTGTTTCTATTCTTTGAAGTTTACTTTAAATGCATACAAATTTATTGATAAAAGAGTAATGAACTATTCAATTTTATATATAAAGTCTGCACAGCACAGTACTGAGAAAAAAAAAAAAAAATCGATTTATGCAGGGGATGCATAGGTCACCGCTGACTATCTTATGGCCGAAGGTATGCATCCTAAACCTACCTTATGGAATTTAAAGTTTTAACTGCAGCTAGAGAAAGTGAAACTGGATTTTAAGAAAAGTTCTTAATAAAAAAAGTTCGAATCCAAAAATAGCCAATAACATTAAAAACAATAAAATTGTACGATCAGTTGGACTTCGCAACCAACACGTTTTTTTTTGTCTTGGTATTCATTTTGATTCATGTATTATTCCAATCTTCATCGACGAATTTGCGTTACCTTCGTACAGATATGCAGTGGTATAATCACCACCTAGCACTGAAAGATCGTTCTCTTTACTTTTGCGAAATCCTGATGCTGAATAATTTACAAAAAATTTTCCATAAATGGAAAATTGAAATCAACGATATCAATTGTTAAATATATAGTTTAGGTCAAACAATCTTAACGCCTATTTTTATAATCCAGATTCCTATTGTTAATCTTGATCAGAGTTCGTTGACATGATCATTAAACTCTGCTGACGGCTAAGCCATATGACGACATAGGAACACTTGGACACATCGGATCTCTGGCTATTAAACTGTGGTTAGGTAATAAATGTTATAAAGTCTCGCTGTGTAATCTGAATAAGGTGGAAGACACATTCCATTTTGTGGCTGAATGCCCCATCCTGAGGGAGGAGAGAGGATTCTTTAATAATCAGTTTTTTACTTTAGAAGAATATTTTGATTTACTTAATGGAAGCAATTGGCAGTGTTTGATTGGTTTCACAAAAGAGGCATTATACGAGTATTACAGGCAATTTTTAGTTCACGAGTTTAATTTTTAAATTTCAGTAAGATTATTTATACGTAAATGAGCAAGTTGCATTGTTGAGTTACTATAATTATTATTGTTACACTCATTGCAATTTCGATATGTAGTCTCTGACAGATGGTCACTGACCATGTCATAGATGATATGTTGAACTGTAGTCTTTTCTGAATATTGTTAGTAAAGCATCATCATTCATTCCTTAAACTCTGCTTAAGTCTAACCCATTTTATTTAACAATTTTCCGGGAAAAACTGATTTTATTGGGATCCTGGGAGATCATCCGTTACTTTAGGTTTACCTCAAAATTTACAACCTCAGCTTTTTCTCTAGGTCTTCGTGGTATAAATACATTAAATGTATAGCTACATAGAAGATCTATGTTCGAAAAAAAAAGCGGTTATCCGAAGTGCAACGTTACAGAATAGGTCTCTAAGATTTTTGGATTTTTCTCTGAAATGGCTCCAACTTTTTTCTTTAAACTTGGAAAGCTAATTGCATAATAATAAACCTATTACTTTTTTTTGGAACTTTTTTCTGGAAAAACTGATTTAGACAGATTTTAGGGGACTTAAGTCTAAGGAAGTTCAAACTGTACAACCACTAATATTCTAGGGTAGATTACAACGCTAATGTACGATTCTCTATTAAAGGCAATTATATGTTCATAAAAATTCAATGTTGAATGAAAATTAGTGAATTAAGTCTGTGATGTTTGCACTAAGAGAAAGTCGTGTGAAGATTTCGCACAAGATTTTCATTTTTACTTTCTCTTATTGCCAGTCAGTGAAAGTATTGCGACCATGCCAGTCTTTCCAAATTGAGTTTCCTCCAAGAATACATGTTTTGGGTTACCCAGAATACGAAACAAAATTTTTTTTTACCAAATGTTCTGTATGTGTGTACGTCTGTTTGTATGTTTTTAACAGAATATCTCAAAAACGAAAAGTCACAGGAAGCTGAAACTTGATATTCTGTTTATATATTATCATCATATCAGACGCGAAAATTTTGGGCAAAATCCATAACCGGAAGTGCGACTTTACTGAATGTTTTTTTTATTTGTTCAACTTCCTGTACAGCTCCAACGGTTTTCTTTAAAATTTAGAACTACGCTAGCTGCGTAGATAGAAACGTATCGCTTTTATTTGAAACATTTTTCTGAAAAAAAAAAATAATAATAATTTAGAGGGATATTGGAGGGAGGTCCGTCAGTTAGGTTAAAATTAAATTTATACAAGGTTCCTTGGGTTTTTGACATAGAGTGCTCCACATAAATGCCGCTCAGGTATACAAGCAAAATTCTTACCATCATTTTTATAGCTACAATAACTAAATAAGTAATGTTACAACTTTAAAGGAAAACTTTCTCGATTAAATTGTAAATTTGGGGTTAGACATGTGCGTATTTCACACCAGATTTTTTATAGATCAGATGTATATAATAGTGAGCAAGAAATAGATAAGAACCACATCTGCTATATGTGTTATACATGATTGTTAATAGGTAAATTAAATTAGAAAATAATTTTCGTACCAAAATCTTGTCTGATATACGTCTACATATGTATATTTTGGATAATTTATTCAAAACAGTCAGCGCCGGCCACACTGAGAGGATGTTTAAAAAAAAAAACGAGTACACATATACTAAGTTTCTCACGCCCTCATACGAAGAGGCTTTCTCTCTCTCTCACTGTATCTCTCTCTCTCCATAATATAGCGGCAAGTAATAGTGCTTTAGTAAAAATGTATATCTATATATGAGTCTGTGTGTGTACTCGCAAGGGAATATACATATAGATATAGTGTAGGTGGGCCTCAATCTTATATACTCTTAAAAATAGGAGAAGATCATATGTAGGACTGCAACAACAGCTATATAATATCTATAATCCGTAAAAAAAGAAGAAAGTATATACATGTATATACTGCACACAGCATGCAGTCCTTTTTTTATTCCAACAATTCAACTGAACATCACTTAGGATTCATAAAACATTAATAAGATTCGACCAAATAATATTTAAATAACAAAAATACTGTTTGCATTCTATAATTGAGTTTCCAGTCGCTCCCAAACATCGCCAGCCCCCTCCAGTCCTTACCACTCCTTAAAGTATATGATATCTGTGGATAGGTATAATACGTAAATGATTGAAATGATACTGGGTGGTAAAATTTAACTTACGCATCTCTCTCCCATAGCCGCTTATTGGTAACTAAGTTAATCATACAGTCTGGCATTTTCTTCCCTTATAAATATATTCTAACATTTATTTTATTCACTCTAACTCCTGCTGATTAGAATTATGTTCATACTAATAATCTATATTTAACTGACAAACATATCTCTTTATTAAAGTTTCTTTAGTTAGTTTTTTTTTTACTTCTAATAAACTATCGATCTATCTTTTCATACTATCCTATCTATAAATCCTAATAATGCAATTAATTTAAACTGATCATGCAAACAAAAATTACTATATTATTTTTACTCCACTATAAAGTAAACAAATCTGGCATGAAACAATCATACGGCTATCTTTTACTGCTGTTAATACAAAATAACAAATATTGGTCTTCCACACTCGGCCGCTAAAGTTAAAGTGCAAGAAGGCTGCTCAGAAGAGTTCGTTATAAGTATACTGTCGACTATTTTATTCAATCTCGCGCTTGAAAAATTTATGAGGCAAATGGATATGAATCCCAATGGTACGATTTTTAATCGCTACATGCAATACCTAGCGTACGCCGATGATGTTCTAATAGGAAGAACTATGAAGGCGTTGAAGAAGATTGTTTTGAGCAACTTGAGAGGAGCTCAAAGCATCACTGGGTCTTCGGATCAACTTCGAGAATACTAAATATTTGTTAGCATCCACTTATGACAATAGAATTTGTCGGTCACAAACTGTTACAATAAATGGAAAAACAATTGAAAATGTGAAAGCATTCAAGTACTTAGGAGCCATGTTCACGCAGCAGAGGGACATAACAAGGGAAATAAAAGAAAGAATGGCAGCCGGCAGCAGATGCGACTTCGCTCTGCGTTCAATCCTCAGAACGAAGTGCTTTCGAGGAAGCATAAGGTAAGGATCTATAAAACAATAATACGCCCTGTGGTTATGTACGGATGCGAGTCATGGGTATTAAATATTTGTGAAAAGAATTTGCTCCGCATTTGGGAAAGGAAAATTTTGAGAAAAATTTTCGGTTCAAACTTTGTTAATGGGGTTTGGAAAATTAAAACTAGTATCCAAGATAAAGTGGAGGAGACTAGAATGGATCGGACACCTTATAAGAATGGGCAGAGAGCTAATGACCAAGAGATTATGAAGATCGGCCCGAAGGAAGAAGAATGGTGGGGAGGCCGAAAAGAAGGTGGCTGGATGTCGAAGATGATCTCAGAGAGTTAGAGGAATAAGAAGATGGAGAACGAAGGCACTGGATAGGGAAACTTGGGGAAAGATTATTTTGGAGGCCAAAGCCCTGCATGTGCTGTAGTTTCAAAAAAAAAAAAATTACAAATTTTCTTTGAACCTCAAATTCTATATTTGGCGCCACTTTATATATATGTATAACCCCCACCCCCTTTTTTATGGCCAGTCTATTTAAACGTTTCGAAACTTTGGGATTTTAAAGAAAATTTTGGTAATTAAATTGTATTAATTAGAGTAAGAGAAAGTCGGGCGAGTGTTTGGCATCAGATTTTTTTTTATTATATATTTGTCGTTTAATTTGCCTAATGAACAAAGAAATCGAAATGAAAGAATTGAGAAAAATAGTAAATTCAAGAAATTAACATAATTATCCATAGTTCAATGAGAGGAATGGCAAATTAGGAGAGTTGCATAAAAAAAATCAATTTCTGGAGTATTTTTTTTATTATTTCCTGTTTTGTATTGGGAAAACGTCTATTTAAACAGGTAAAATATCTATTAATTCTTAATAGATCTGCATGTTTTGTTTCCTGTTTTCATATTTAATTATTTAATGTAATCTTATCGTAACTCGTTAAATTTTTGAATATTTATGTAGATATTTCTTTGCTCACTTGAGCTAAGACTGTTCCTCAAAAATTCGGAACCTCAGGCAATTGTAACCGGCGAACTGATCAACAGAATCTGCGAGGTAGAATTTGGTCACCCAAAACTGATTTAAGGAGTTGAGGAGACTTAATCAGACAACGTGAAAAAAAAAAGTTTGGGCCAAAACAAAAGTACCAATGTCAAAGCAGTGCCCTGGAAAGGCCAGTTCAGGAGAAAATAAATAGTAACAGAAGACCTAGCCCGGAAGTTAGTCCTGGTGAGACAGTTCCGTAACTTTAAACATTATACATCACCGCCACTCGTTCAGGCCCCATCTACCCACATTACCATGACGACTGATTCTCTTTTCCTCACTCTTACTCTCTCACATTCGCTTACTCTCCCCTCTCCCTTTCCGTCTCTCTCTTACTCTGTCCCTCTCTCTTCTATTCTGTCCAATACTTGAAGTTATCATCAAGTCTGTATACGTTTGTTATAGCAGGTCTATGTGTGCTCTGCATATCTAAAAGCCAAACTATATGTGCTCATCTCTGATTGGTTCTCTCTCTCTCTTACCAGTTATATCTGTCTGTATAATGTTGTATTATATCTCTCACTCACTCTCTCGGTCAAAGAGATGCCCCCAAGAGGACGGGGACGCTTCCTAGAAAACTAGCTACGTGACATACATCTATGAACAATCTGAACCAATAGGCACCGTTGAATTTATTAACCTACCGTAGCCTATTGTCGACTCTTAAAAACCATTTATTATACATATATTTAAAGTTTAAACACTTGATTTATAATAAATATTACATATAATAATGATTGTAAATTTACTATAATATACACATTTTTTTATTTATTAGTTCCGTCATTCAAATAGTATGAAAAAAACTACATACATACATTTATATAGCGGTTTATTGGTCAATAAAAATAAATTAATACTTGCGCTTTCTTGCCACTAAAACAGAATAAAATAAAAAAGTGATCTTAAAAAGTTTATATCTATTTTTTTTTATTGTCATAATTTTATTAATATCAATATTGTTCATTAGTTTTTTTATTTATTTCATTATACAAGAGTAATTCAGTAATAAATGAGTGGAAAATAATAAATCAGAGATCCTCTTAGATACTTCCAATATCGTAAGTTGGCATTCCTGTATCAATTTCAAACAGCTGTTAGACCGCTGTTTCACTGACTTAATCTCTACAACTATTCAACGTTGGCAAGACTTGCAGATATCTCTCCTTTGGAAGAACAGCGTTCAATGATAGATTTGCTTATCTGAAACTTACTTCCGAATGATTGAGCAGTATAGGGTTAAATTGTATGAATCGGGCAAACTTCTACTAATGGCCTGAATAATTGTGCTGATTTTCAATTCGCATTATGCTCCTATCCAAGAAGAAAGATGAATAAAATAGAAGAATGAAGCTTGTGGTCCTGAAAAAAAAAACGACCTGGTTTGCAAGTGTTGTTAGTAATCTTAACTCCAGTACAACGCTTGTCCTCAACCCGAACACTCTTCGTTGAAACTATTGATAAATTAAGAAGTACAAACAAATCTGGTGACTTTCCATAATTGAATTATGCCAACCACATACAAACACACTTTTTTGGACTCACGGGGGACTTTAGAAACTTGTATTTCCGGTGTAAAATATATCGAAAATTTGACGCGATCGTAATACTTCCTCTTACAGCAGTAAGTACTTTCTACTAGTAATGGTTGTAAAATCCGTTAATTCATTCTTATTTATACGTTCATTATTGGGTGTGAGCGTCGTCGGAAGGAGAGAGTTTCTATTTGATAACAATACTGACATAAATATGTAATAAATAAAAACAGGTGTTCAAATAACACAAAAGAAATGAAAAGAAACATCAAGTCAGCCGTGTGTTTGTCTGTATAGATGTTGATGTTTGAAAGTAAGGATACACAGGCTGTACAATACAGGATTTATTTGTAACCTGAAAGGAGAGGAGAGTAATGGGTGGGATAGTTGTGGATCCGAGAAGAGGCCGCTTGTTACCAAAAGATGCCGAAGTAGTTTCTTTCGGTATACTCACTTGTGTTTATATGAGTGTTCCGGCCGTATTACGACACAACAAAAAAGGGAATGAAATGAGAGTCAGAGAGAGAAAAAAGAAAAAGTAACGACTAGGCGACGTACTTGGGATATCTAGGGGAGGACAATTAGGCTATTATTGTTAACGGGCCTTCGTGATGACTAAGTGATTAATGGAAAGGAAAAAGGACACGGATAATGCACTGGATGAAGAATATGTGGTCGACGATGGTGTGCGCTTGTGTGTGTATGTGTAGTATGTATGTAGTAATACGGTTCGTGCGGTTTGATCTTCATGTCAGGATTATACCAGTTTTGTGCACCTAACATATGTGTACAGAACACAGATAGATAGATGGATAGATGTGGACAGAGAATGGATGGAGTAGAGAGAGTGGGGAAAAAAGAGAGAAGGAAATAGTAACCCATTATAATACGGCCAATTCATCCCATTTTATTAACCATCTATTCATAAAACTACTAACTATAATACTACGTACTTTAAAAAGAAGCTGTAGCGCTACCTGATGTCATGCATGTGTGTGTGCGTGTGTATGTGTGTAAAACATTTAATTACACAAGATATAAAGAAAGGCAGCCAGTTCTTGTTGTGTGGCGGCACGACATATTATATACCTAACTTAGTGATGAGATATATATATACTACATTTTCTAACCGTAGTGTCCTCAATTGATGTTGATGATATTGCAGAACACACTTTTTAGTACTTTGCTTTGTAATAACTACTACAATATATATAAACCAAATCCATATCAAGGCATGTATTATTACTTTTATAGACTAATGTTGTACAATATTCTCTCTCTCTCATTATATTACCATGTGAAAACTTTCAATTAGCTCTCTTTTAGCTCTGCACCAAAGGAGTGGTTTATCTGGTGACACCCAAATAGATGGATGATATTTCAGTATGAGTGTCGGCAGTAATACATTTGATGTGATCAATTCACACGACTTTCTCCTTCACTCCTCTCAATACATTTATTACAATACGATGTATGTAAAAATGACAAATTTTCTTTAAACTTGTTCGTAACTTCATTCGTTCTTATACAAATATAGAGTTGAACCCGGAGGAGACAAGTACCAATCCTGGTTTGGGTACCCGGGACTCGAGTCACAGAGGCAATGAGGCGGCAGATCGCCTAGCCCAGGAAGGTTCTATTGGGACCCTTCCTTCTCATCGGACCTGAACCGTTCTTCTGCATCGCAAGATGCCTCAAGAGTACATTCATCAGAACATGGATGCACCATTGATGAAAATGGTGGGCTAGAACCCCAGGCCAAAGGCAGGCAAAAATGTTCATTCATAGCTACTCGCCCAGGCTAACTGCAGAATTACTCCAACTAGTCCGGATGGCAATAAGGTTAGCAGTTGGCCTCACTCACTGGCCATTGTAGATCAATTAGCACATGCACCGCATAGGCCTGACAAAGATAGCCGGTGTAGGTATTGCCAGGAAGAAGAGGAAACAGCACTGCACGTTTTGTGTCAGTGTGAAAGGCTCGTTTGGCTAAGGTTTCGCCTCTTTGGAGATGAGAAGCTGACGCCAGTAAGCGTCACCTAAGGGCCTCTCTCGGGACTATTAGGTCTAATAAAGCAGATAGGACTTGAGAGGGTGCTCTGATTAGGGGTGTTCTTAACCGACCACCTGGGAGCCTCCCCGGACTCCAAAGTTCAGATAAGGATAGGACCAGTGAGGGAACTGCAACTTATGGGTTGCCACAATAAACCTTTAGAGGTCGCGGTGGCATAGGCTGGAGAACCAACCCCCCTAGAATCTAATCTAAACCCAGGCAGGTAGAGAAATGATATTATGCTGCAGACCAGAAAAGAGCGTTAATAACATTGAAGCAACCCCATATATATTTGAAATTTAACGCCACAAATTCCGCAAAACTATCTAAAAACAAAATTTTTTTCTTTTTCTTGGAAAAAATGTTTGTATATATGTTTGTAGTTCGTGTATAACTGTACAGTTAGCATTCTGAGTATAAAGAAAAAAATCGTTATAATTGTTTTCTAAATAATTCCCCAAAAAACTCAAACACCTGTTCAGTAAAGTTGCAGTTCCGGTTAGCCGAGTTGTTATTCTAGCAATGCTTTTAATATGTATTAATACTATATAATTGGTAAAATCCATACATTGCATTGAAGTAGTACTTTATAGGGAGTAGTCAATACGAGAAGTTAAAGGAAATTCATTTGACTGTTTTCGAGAAAATCGCAAAAAACTTGAAAAATAAACTGGTCAGAAAAGTACCCTTCCGGTTGAGGGATTTTGCCCGAAAACTTTATATCTGATGTGCTGGTAATACCAAAACGGAATATACCAAGTTTGAGCTTCCTACGACTTTTAGTAGTACACAGTTAGTACGCGAATTCTAAAAAAATAATCATGAGTCATTTTTGAGAGATTTTCGAAAGCAGTAAAAAAGAAAAGGAAATAGAAATGAATAAGTCACATTTCTGGTATTTAGTATTTTGAGCGGAACTTTCGTGTCAGGTATATGTATATAATGTTCGTATCTAAACGGAATATCAAATTTGTACTATTTGCGATTTTTCCCTTTTTTTGCGGTATTTTCTTCAAACATACAATATAACTATCATTCCAGGTCTATAACTTCACTAAAAACTTATTTTTTTTGTGCAAATTCAGGGGACCTCAAAACATGTATTTCCGGTGACAATCCGACACGATCACAATACGTGAACTATCATGATGACAGATAGCGGGAAAAAGAGATTACACAAGGAAAAGTAATAACATCTTTCAATGTATGTTTGCAGCTATGCAATGCGTGTCTATTTAAACATATATCTATAGTATTTAGTCAGTTGGGAAGGGGGGGGGATCACAACTGAACAATTGCTTAACTGGACAATTACCTTCAATGGAAAACGTAAGCAAAATGAAAACAAAAGAAAAAAAAGAAGAAAGAAAGAAAAGAAAATCATTGCGTTTGTATAAGTATTGGTGTGTTTGTTTGTGTGTGCGTGTTAACTGCTGTTGAGAACGTCATATATACGGGGTCAGGGTCGCGGTACCACGGTCTGATTATTTTCCTACCAAGGCCGTAATTCTTGACGACTATATATATATATATATATCTGTGTGTGTGTGTCTGTGTGTTTGTGAATGTATTTATGTGTTTATAGTCAGCTCAGCTTATAGTAATTGTAATAGTTGTTGTGTGTATTGGTGAGGACTTCTTTTGCAATATTCGGTTACTTGGGCAACTATTTGGACACGGTTATTTAGCTCTTTAACTTCTTTTTACCCCCAAAAGTTAACTGAATTTTCTTCTTTTTAGAAGGTTAAATAATAATAAAAAAGAAGGATGGGAAATGTGAATTATTTTCACTTTTTATTTTTTGTTTTGTTTTTGTTTTGCCGAATTCTTTGGTGAATATTAGACTGCACTACAAAATACTCGTACGTCCATCTCATGGCATATTCAGCGCGAAAAAAATATCGCAATTAACGATAAACCACTTACTTAAGCATGACACATTAAATGTTTCTAATGACAATTGATATACGCACCGAATTACGACTTTATACGCGCAGAAAAATCATCGTCTTTAATTTACTGTTATCAATGTAATTCTCAGGTTTAGCTATAATTTCTACCAGTTTTTCGTTAGTTACACAAGATAACTACTTTAATATAACGATCAGGTGCTGGTCTTTCTGTTTCACTCTTTCAATCACTTTAGGCGAAAAAAGAAACAAAAAAATTCTCTAATAATCTATATTCCAAAAAAATAAAGTAAATTCAAGTCTAAAAGTCGTTTTAATCAACAAAAAATGATAATTTAATTAATATTTATAAGCAATTCATTGGCCAAGATAGTTAAATTTATTAATTTACTGTATTTTTTTTTTTTTAATTTAAGGCGCGTCAAAATCTATGATCATTGGCGCCTGGAACTTTCTCAGTGTACTGCCGGCCTCCGGACAGTGTTCTTTCGTTACAGAAACACTGTCCATCACTGGACAATGAGCTGTAGAGACTCCTAGGAAGAAAAAATTAAGGGTAGCACAGCTAGACTCGAACCCGGATCCTCCGCGTGGGAGTCCACGCTAACCACTTAGCTATTTCCTTCCCTACTGTATTGTTAATCCAAATGAAATAATATTATTTTGCATTATTATATAACAATATTATTTAAATAATTCATATTTTAATTTACTTGTATGTATACTTATATGTATAATTATAAAAATAAGAATTGACCCACAGGCTGTAATTAAAGAAAAATAAATTAAATTTTAAACTGGTTTGCCATCATTGTAGTATTATATTTGTTGTGCTTATATTCAATTAAGCTATTATAAGTATCATGATAACATAAATGTTATAATAAAGCACAACAAAATAAGTAAAATTATCTAAGATATAGTTTCCTTTTACCAGAAGAGAATGAGAAAGAGAAAAACCAATGCCACGTCCATTCCTACGAATGCTTGGTCTTTTGAACTTCGACCGAAGGATTGAGATGCTCAACATGATTTCTTTAACTTCAAATTATATTATGTAAGTGAGAGGGGACAAAAAAAGCACTTGTCACTTTTGATAAGGCTGGAGCTGATATGGGGAGTAAACATGAAACCAGGAAGCACAATGTGTCCATGAGGCAGGCCCCTAAGTGCACTTACCCTCGAATCCTGACTTCGATTAGAGATCTGTTCTAAATTTCAGCGATCATCATAATAATTTTAACTTTAGGATTGAACCTAATTGAACAGTTGTTATTCTAATTCTAAGGAGTCCTGCACAAACTGTACTTTATTTGTTTACTTCCTCTTACTCCTAGTAAGAGGAAAAAATATTGCGATCGTGTCAGATTTTCGAAATTAAGTTTTTAACGGAATGTTTTAGTGTGTGTGAGTGTGTTTTAACAGAATATCTCAAAAACGAAAAGTCGCAGGAAGCTCAAACTTGGTATTCCGTATAGTACAAGATACGAAGATTTCTGGCAAAAATCCATCAACTGTACGACTTTACTGAATAGGTTTTTTTTCAGTTTTTCGTGAATTTTCTCGAAAACGGCTCTAACGATTTTCTTTTAACTTCGTATACTATCTACACACACATAAATACCTATCACTTTTATTTGAAATATGTTCCCGGTAAAATTGCTTTTTTTGGTACTTTCTTCTAAAGTATCATTTAGTATCAGAGACATTTTCCGTGATAGCCTGCTTCTTTTTGTGGTCATCGACCGGTTTCGGGCGTTCGCTCCACCATCAGATGTTTCGTCAAACAGTGTACTAACATAGACTTGCACAGAGCAAATTCAGTTGATACACTCCACTGAGTACATTGAGGGTATCAACTGAATTTGCTCTGTGCAAGTCTATGTTAGTACACTGTTTGACAAAAACATCCTGATGATGGGCGAACACCCGAAACCAGTAGATGACCACAAAAACAAACAGGCTATCACGGAAAATGTGTCTGATGCTTTCCAGCTCTACGGAACCAATCACAACTACTATTCAGTATATTAATATATGGTTTTAACCATACAAAATACTGTACAAAATATTATACATAGAATTCCAAATTTGAAGACAATCTGGATAACTGGAAGATAACTGAAAGTGGAATTTTACAGAATAGGTTTTTGAGAGTTTTTTTGGAGGGGGGAATGTTCTCGAAAACGGTTACAACGATTTTTTTAAAACTTGAAATGCTTTCTGCACAGATAGAAACGCATCACTTTTATTTGTAACATTTTTCTGAAAAAAAAAAATGATTTAGTGGGTTACTGGGGGGGGGGCTGTCAGTTAGTTTAAATTTAAAGTTGCCCAAGCTTTGTTGATTTTTGATATAGAGCGCTCCACATAAGGCCGCTCAGGTATACTAGTTATCAGATATACCGTTATTATGGCCAGCCCTTGCTAAATATTGTAACTTTACAATTTTAAAGAAAATTCCTAGAATAAATTGTATTAATTAGAGTAAGAGAAGGTCGTGTGCGTGTTTTTACAGCAAATTTTTATCGTATGGCAGGTGTCTTCGTCTTGCAGCTTTTGATTATTTCAGGCTGTTTATTGTCGTGACATCTTCCATTAATTTTCGTTAAGCGGTCCACACATAAAATGAATTTCATGTTTTTTAGAGTCAAATTTTAATTAATTTGAGAAAATTAATCTAAGTACGACCAAAAAATTTCTTGTGTAAGCTTAAGTTTAGCTTTCTTGAGTAAGCTTAATTTTAGTTTTCTTGTGTAAGCTTAATGTTAGCTTTCTTGTGTAAAGGTGTTTGTACATATACTATATTGTCTGTAAAATGTGAGTGAATGGTGAGCTAAAATTTGCCAGTGTGATTACGCTAGTTGTACATCTCACTACCCCTGCAGAACCAAAGTGTATTGTGTGATTAATGGGTGTGTCATTCTGACAGTGTTGTTCATATTGTTAAATTGAGGATACCCGCAAGGACCCATGATCTCTGAAGAAGTACTAGGCCGCTACCCACTAAGGGGTAATGTGACTGATATAATCTAACTCTAATCAAGTTGAAAACCTTAATCATAGAATCTAATGGGGAAAATTGAACAGAGGCGGAATTCAGGAACGTATTGAATCAATTGAAATGAGGATGTATGGTGTAAAAGATGCTCTTGGAAAATATTTTTCAAGTAAGTAAATATTTTTATCATAAAATTTATCTTGAAACAATTTACGTAAAGATCTGATTACGGAAGTGGCAATGGGAAAGTGACGTCAAAGAAAACAGGTTTTACGGATATTATTTTAAAAAGGAACATTGAAATATATAATATAATCATTGAACAAGGGTCAACCTTGGATAACAGAGTAAATTAAAAAGCATTTTAGATAAACAGCCGAAATAAAAATTAGAAAAAAAAAATAAAAAATAAAATAAATTGACAATTTAAGAATAAAAAGCAATTTGAAAACAATGAAACAAATTTGCACCATTGTGACATCATAACTGAGAACCAAAACAATAATGGATTACGTCAAACTTTCCTTTGGGCAATTAAACATAATCTTATCTTAAGATTAGCTCAAAAAAAAAGAAGAAAATATTGATTGCTACTTAATGCATTATTTTTTATTCTTATTTAAATAAATAAAATTCTTTTCAAAATAAAGCGAAACTCACAAAGATTTGTGAAGTTTTTAAATTAGAAAATTAATTAAATCAATTTGTAATTTCAAAAATTATATTAAAGAAAAATCTCACGTGAAAATACGCACAATACTTTCTCTCACTGCAATTTACATAGTTATTATTGACACATTTTTTTTTAAACTTACAATTCTTACTAAATGGTTAATAGTTTTCGATATTTTTTGAGGGAACATGACTTTCCATTCCCCCTCCCCTCCACATCCGCTCAAAAATCAATATTCACGAAAACAAGGTCTCAAACAAAAAAAAAATAATAGTTTTCTGTATGAATAAATTAATGCCCCAAGTGAACTGAAACCCACGGTGTCTTCAGGAGTAAATTGCAGAAAACAAATACTTTCAATAAAGTCAAACATATACTTCCGGCCAATTGGTTTCCTTCAAATTCTGAATTTTGGCTACGTATTTAATTCTAATTAATATTATTTAGATGATGGAATTGTGCAATAAACTGAAATAGCAGCTTAAAGCAAAAATCTAACCCCCATCCCTTCATCGGCAGTGCCTTAAATGAATTTTCCCCTGAAAAATGTTTCGAATGAAGGTTGTAGATCTTTGTATGTATAGTTGTACAAAGTTTAAAGAAATTCGTTGAAGCTATTTTTTAAGAAAATTGCAAAAAAGTGGAAAAAAAATCAGTAAAATGGACCTTTCGGTTGAGGAATTTTGACAGATAACTTACTGACGGAAACTGTGATAATATTAAGTGTTTTAAACGATATTGGATTAAACGAAATATCAAGTTTGAACTTTCTGCGATTTTTCGTTTTTGAACTATGCTGAACATATATATATACATACACACGATGACCATTTTCTAACAATCACTTTTTAGGCTTCAGTGGAACTCAAAACGTGTATTTCCGGTGAAAACTCGATATCGAAAATTTGACTGATTACAATAGCTACTTCCTCTTACTAGGAGTAAGAGAAAGTAAAAAGGCAGCTAGTTAAAATACTTGACAAACAAGTGCTATGTAAATAATTACCATCTGACAAAAACAAACTCCAAATAAAATAAAAAAATGTAATAAAGATGGCATTGAGAAGCTAAACAATCAAATTGTGAAAGATTTGAATGACAACAGAATAAACACAGAGAGAGAGTAACAGAGAGAGAGAAAGAGTGGGTGAGAAAGAAAAAAAAACCTTAACACCAGTTCTGCTCCATTAACTGAGACTAGTTTCAACAATCTGACTGACAAAAAAGTTCACCGCTTAAAATAAATTATATGCCCGCCAATTTTTTTGTATTTTACTTCTTCATATCTCTCTCTTCTCGCTCTTGAAATCTTATTTGCTGACAAACCGGAATTATCGTTTATAGTGCAAATCAATTGCAAAACGACTGAGAGGGGAGATTAGTTTTCTCTTATTAGCAATAGTTTTGTTTCACACCCTTTAATTTTAATTGGGTGTATAAAAAATAAAATTTCTTTTGTTTTTCTAATAATCTAGTTTTACTGCGATCTCATCTCAATCAAAATTGAATGGACTAAATTTCATATTGAAACCATAGGCAATGAATTGGCTAAGAAAGCAACAACAGAACAAGGACTTTAGACCTAATACTACGTACAAAGCACCAAAGAAAACTTAAAATAAAAAGTGACGACAAATGGGAAGAAGAGTGGGTAAATATAACAACAGGCAGGGAAACCCAAAAGCGTATACCGACAGTGCAAGCCAGCAATAGACTACATTATTTTAAAATTAACTACAAACTGACACAGGTACTGACAAGTCGTGGTAGAACTAGACATTACTTATATAGATTTCATATAATGAACGATGGAAGCTGCAACCGTGAAATAGTAAGGATCAAAAATTTAATCTACAACTAACTGTCCACTACTTGACAAACGCCTCCTTACTGGCCATTGTGAACTCAATAAGCATATGCATCGCATGGCCTGGCAATGGATAGCCTGTGTAGGTTTTGTCAGGAAGAATAGGAAATAGCTCTGCACATTTTATGTCAGTGCGAGGGGTTTGTATGGGTGAAGTATCGCCTCTTTGGAGAGGAGAAGCTGACACCTGCAAGACCCAGCCAGAGGCTCCAGAGACTCTATTGAGTCTAATAAAGCAGACAGGACTGTAGAGGATGCTCTGATTAGAGGTGCTCTTAACCGACCACCTAGGAGCTTCCCCGGACTCCAAAGTTCAGGAAAGGACTGGAAAGCGGACTCTAACTTATGGGGTGCCACAATAGACCCTTAGGGGTCGCGGTGGCATAGGCTGAACAGCCAACCCCCTAAAGAGTCTAATCTAATCTACTTGACAACACAGAAGACATTTTATACGTTACATTACTGCGACAGGAATCAGCTGGCCAATTCCAAGATCGTTACTTCTAAAGAAACAAATTTTACCGTCATTGAACACATTGTGATGGACATTGAAAAATACATTCAGTATATTGTTAATAACATGTTATATGATTTAATATAAATAAAACTCCTTACCAGCAGCAGAAAAATAAAAAAATCTACACTTATGAAGTGCTACAACTTTTGTTTGGAACATTTCTTCGGGAAAATTCATTTAAGGGAACTTATGGGGGGGGGGTAGGTTATGTTTTCCTCTTGAGTGTTATTTTAGTTTGTTACACAATGCATAATCACCTACATAATATTAATTACAATATAAGGAAAATCGGTCCACCGCAAGTGCAATTTTCTGGGTAGTTTTTTACGACTTTCTCCATAAAGGCACCAATGAATTGCATTAAACTTGTTATATATACCATGCATAGAGAGACCTAATACTTTTGTTTGAATTAGTTTTTCTAGTAAATTCATTTAAGGTTGTTTTGATGGAGGGGAGGCTTTTCTAAAAAAAGTCGTATAAAATGTCTCCCTGTCTCTCCTCTCATTCTCTCTTTTAATTGGAGGGAACTAAAATCCAGCCAGAATTACATGTTTGAAGAGAATTAGTCACTTATTGTAAACTGCAGTCAGAGAAAGACGTGTGCGTGTTTCACACCAGATTTTTTACTTTCTCTTTTTCCTTACTAAAGGGATCTCAAGACATGTATTTCCGGTGAATACACAATTTCAAATATTTGACATGAACGTAATATTCCTAGTTTCAATATACATTATTCTATGTGTGAGATTCAAAAAAGGAGTAAAAATGGAATATAAGTATCAATAGTTGTGGTTGGTAGGTAAGTAACTAAGTGATGTGTGTAGACTATGGAGGAGGTCTCTTGTAATGTTTAGTTTAGTAGGACATTAGTATGCATACAGAGCATGGCTACCGGATAGAGTGCAGACTGAATACCACACACATACATACATACAATCTATATATATATACTTCACTAGCTCACCACTGTGGTCCTTTTTGTACTCAGCAATATTTGTCTCCTACACATATAAGAAGTCTCTAACTAACTACCATAGACCAGGTAGATAGATAGAGAGAGAGAGAGCATCATCTCTACCCAACAGACACGTACTTGGCACGGGTCTTATTCAACTATTCCACCTATCTTTTATTATCATCTTTTATATATTATATTTATACATAAAATAGTATTAAGCATTTTAGTATAATACGTAATAATTACTTTTAAAACATTTCTGAGATGATTCATCTCTACAGATTTATTGATTTCATTTCCTTACTTTAAGACTTTACACTTTTTGTCATTCATCTCTTTACTAAGCGGAAAAGGAAGTATTACGATCATGGCAGTTATTCCAAGTAGAGTTTTCACCGGAACTGCATTTGGATTTGAGATTCTCTGGATGAATAAAAAAAAGGTTTGTTCTCTATCACTCCTTAGGGGTTGGGTTGCTGTAGCTGGAGTTCCAGCTAGATTCGCATACTTCCTTCTTATCAGACCCTTAGGAGGGTGGAATCTATTCTGTAAAATCCGCAGTTCCGATGAACAGATTTTTTTTTGTTCAAAATTTCGTGAATTTCAGCATTTATGTGAAGCGATAGGCATTCATGTCTCAGATAGTACATGAACTTTAAAGAGAAATATTTGTTAGGGGTTTTTTGATTATTGATTAGGAGGGCAAAGCTGGGGGCTGTTCTGTAACGTAAGGGGATCCACAATAGACCTCGATTTGTAGGTCGCAGTGGAATGAGGCTCTCCCCCCCGCTTCTATTCTTCTTCTAGGGGTTGCTGGAAAATTTGTCCGAAATTCAGCACATCCACACTATGTGTAAAGCAAATAAACTCCTGTGCTTTCAACAATGTCTATAAACTCTGCTGTAATGAATCTAAAAGATAAATTAAGACACTTTGTCGTCCACTAGATAGATGACTAATGGATTATTTATTTATACACATTTATAGCTGCGATAATATCAGCAAAATAGTGGATGGCACGGCCAATAAATCCACACTCCCCCTCATCGACTAGATTGACGATATAAGAGGGGATGTATGGAGAGATTCAAGAAAACCTAGGGCACCACCCTGCCTTGCTGGGAAAAATGTTGTATGTGGAAGCCTCACAGGTTGATTGTGTCATCTAGCTGGAGTGGCCGCAATACGAGAAAGGAAATATGACTCGGAGGAGCTAATAACCACCGCAGTTGATGCGCAAAAATAAAAAATGAAGGAAAATTAGTAAATAACCCTGAAGCTATTGTTCCGCTACAAGCTCCCCCCCCCTAAAATAAATTTTCCTGGAAAAATATTACTAATAAAAGTAATAAGTTTTCATCTGTGTAGTTAGCGCACCAAGTTAAAGGAAATCGTAATCGTTTTCGAGAAAAATCCAAAAAATCTTGAAAAACCTATTCTGTAAAATTGTACTTCCGGTTAACCGAGTTTCTTCAAATTTGGAATTCTTTCAATGCTTCTAATGTGTATTAATATTATGTAGGTGATAAATACGGAAGTGGTACTTTATAAGGAAGCACACACGAACGTACTTCCAGAAACCCCCTAAAAATCAATTTTCTCAGGGAAATGTTTTAAATAAAAGTGATACCTAGGGATTTATGTATGTAGATAGTACATGAAGTTTAATGAAAATGGTTGGGACCGATTTCCAAAAAAATCACAAACAAGTGAAAAAAAAATCACGAAAAACTGCAAACAATTGTATCAATTGCGGTGTGGTAACTAAACGGAATATCAAGTTTGGACTTACTGGCGATTTTTCGTGAGCTATTTTCTTCAACCAACATTAAGAAAAAGTAAACTTAATTCTTTAAACTTGGAGTATCAATTACACGTATAAAGAATTACAATATTATTTGAAGTATTTTGGGTTTTTGAGGGATGGGCGTGGTTAGGCTTTCCTTTCCAGAGGTATTTGTTTATTGTTTACTATACGTTTCTATTACTTATATAATATTAATGAGGCCGGAAGATTTTTTTATTTTTTTCTAAATTGGCCCTAACCAATTTCTTTAAACGTCATATATTACCTACACATATAAATCCCAAGGTATCACTTTTATTTGAAACATTTCCGCTCTTATGGGTTTTCCTCTCAGGCAGTGTCGACTCAGCGGACATCTGAAGAAGCTAGGTTTGGTGAGTGACAGCATATGTAGATTCTATGGAAAGATGGAGGAAACTTCATGACATCTCCTAACGGACTGCGGGGCTGCCGCTCAGAGAAGATTTAAGAACCTGCGTAGTTACCAGGAGGAGGGGATTATAGCCTCCCCAGCCAGCCAGGTTATTAGGATCCCTTAAAGGTCTTAATGTGATGGAGGCGTTGTAGACGGTTGTTCGCCTAGGACATCTGTTTGTGATGCCGTGGAGAGCCTACGGCACCCAAGGGCATAGCACAATAGATCGGAACGTAGCAGTGCATTGATCCTCGAGACCCCTTGAAGAAATAATTTTTAAATTTTAGAACCTCTCATTCATATAACAATCTAGACAATTATACATTGAATAAAAATTATAAGTTTGTAGAAAATTTGTATAAATTTTAGTAAGAGGAAGTCGTATAGATACGTATTTCATATCACATTATTTTCAATTTTCTCAAAAAGAGGGCGAACGATTTTCTTTAATCTTGGTATGCTAAATCTAAAAATGGAATGTTAATCTTAAGTGTCTAAATTTAAGTCTATCAGTTTTATTTTGAGCTTTTAAATTGGATTTTACTGTAGTTGCACTGGAGTCGTGCGAGTTAGGGTTAAATTTAAAACGCTATTAGAAGTTTTGCTGAAGGGGTTGATAAGATGAGTTGGCAGTGGGCGCTGCCATAAAATTTCGATATATATTGAGGTACACAAATGTAATCTCTACCATAGTTATATATGTAATACATATTTATAATAATTACTGTAAGAGACATATATTTATTGTTTCATATCAGAACATTTTTTTTGTTTACGTTCTGTTTGTAGTTATATTGATATTATATAAACATCTCTAGTTAGAAACAAGTGCACAAATGAGGGATATGAATCACATTATTCCAGGTAGGCCGGCGCCCATGTACGTCGTCGGCGACTGAAACTTTATCAAGACTCAAGAAGTAATATCACGTACAGAGGATGTCCTACACGCACTTGCATCCCAATTCATACTTTATATACTTCGAATTGTTATTGGTTTAAACTTTTTTTTATTTTTCTTTGTTTTTTTTTTATTTTTTTTTCTAATTTTTATTTTATCTCTACTCTTGCGTTCTGATTCTCTATATCTTTTCCCCTCTGCATGTCTCGTGGTCTTCCTTTCTAGTTAATTTTATCCACCACTAGGATATCTATTTATAATAATTGGCAACCTAACACTTCATTTATCTTGCACTTAGGTGTATATTCCAGGATATTGTAAGTATTGTGATGAATACTTTAAAAGTGGAAGTTTTCTAAGTTTTATTTTCTACTTTATTTGTTAGCAAGTACTAATATTTCTCATGTTAGCAACATAGTTGTTATCCATTACACACACACATTGAATATAATAGATTTTTCTAATGCCTTTCGTGGCACTTACCTCAATTTTTTGTATAATTTCCAGAAACTGGAAATTGTTTGAGAGACTTTATATTTTGCACTAATAACATATTTACTAATTTGAATTTTGTCCGAAGAGAAATTTATTTTGATATCACTTGAACATGCGAAGTGGTTTTCAAAAATTGCTTTCTCTTTTTCGCACACACTTTTCTTTTATTCTATATTTTTGTAATTCTGTTTGTAATCAGCCCAAATCATAACCGAAAAAAAATCGCACCATCAAGTTCAAACTTGACATTCCTTTTGAATATTTCTGAAATGTTTTGGGGCCCCCTGAATGCAGAAAAATGTTTTTAGCGATTGGTCTGAACGCAAAAAATCTCAAATTCCGTATTCCGTTTAGGCCACTATCACCGTATTTAGACACGAAGATTTGTCCAAAATCCATCAACTGGAAGTGCGACACTCCGAGTGCTTTTTTTCTTTCAGTTTTTCGTGATTTTGTCAAAAAAACGGCTCCATCTACTTTCTTTAAACTTAGTGTACTTTATATATATTGATATTATATAAACATCTCTAGTTCGAAACGAATGCACAAGTGAGGGATATGAATCACATTATTCCAGGTAGGCCGGCACCCATGTATATCGTCGGCGTTTGAAACCTATCACCTTCATTTGAAACGTTTTCTTGGAAAAATTGATTTTTTGGGGTTTTTGGAAAAACAATAGGTTGTGCTTTCTCTAAACTACCACTTTCAGTATAATTTACGGTTTTATCAACTACGTAATATTAATATACATTAGTTTCCAAATTTGAAAGAAAATCGGCTTACCGGATGTGCGATGTTTACGTATTAGATGTATGAGGTTTTTTTTTAATTCTCTAGAGAATGCCTTACAAGAATTCTCTGTTATGAGGGGGGGAGGGAATCTGTGATTCAATTAAAATTTAAAACGCAGGCAAAACTTTGCGATGGCCTTCAGACAGACGGCGCTAGACTGATAAAAAAATTATAATTCCAACATAGTATTTATAACGTACGACAAGATAAGGAAAACTTTAGTAAAAAGTGCAAGTTTAATGGAAATTAATCAATTAGAATTGTAATAATTATAATGCGAGGAAGTCGTATGAATGGTTCATACCAAATTTTTTTTTTTCTAAAAGAAGGAAATAAGGGATTTTTTCTCCAAAGTAATAAACTTAAACTTAATAAGGAATAAATTGAAACTTAATAAGGAAGGAGGGTTTTGATTTCCTCGCTGTAAGGTAAGTGAAATAATAGGCTCTAGATATAGCCCCACATCCTTTCTTATTATTTTTACTAAAATATTATATATGGGTGGGGGCTAATATTTTGACGATGCTATCTTCATAATTTATTATCTAACTCTATACATCGCTAAAATAAAAAAATTGTTATTTTATAGTCATTATACAATACATCCTTTAGACTACCAACTTCGATTTCCTTTTTAAAAAATTTTTCTTTTTCTATTTCCTTTTGTAATCCTAGTTCAATGGAATTCTGAAATAAGGAAAAATGCTCTCTGGCGACATATAGACGAACTAATAATCAAATTAAATTTAATAGTTGTATTCATTTGTAGCAATACGCATTTTATAACAATTCAGGGATACAGATACTAAAAAAAACAGGCGGGAAGATGGACAAATAAAAAGGATTGGAAGATCCTGACAAAAAAAACTAATGATAACCTTATTATTGCACAAATATTTAATGATCACCTTATAAAAAGAAGCGTGATAAAAGAAACTACATATTGAAAGCAATTTGGAGGAATGTAAATCAAAAATAGACAATCCTTGAACTTTGAATAGTTTTTTTTTTTTTTTTTTAAAGAGATGAATGTTTGTATGCTCTGTTATAATCGACTAATAATTACAGTAAATTGTTTATACGCTTAAAGTAACTATTATAGTTGACAATCAACATCGTTAATCGATCTCACTATAGACAATATATTTTATCTTTCGTATTTTATTACGTAAGTGTTGAATATAGGTAGTTTGTTTAATTTATATTTGAAAAAGGCTGCGATCGTAATGAATTTTAGAAAATCAGTAATTGAAAATATATATTTTGAGGTCCTGTAAAGTTTATAAAAAGAATTTTTTAGCGAACGGAAGTATATATGTATTATGTACGGAGTATGTTATGAAGAAATTTGGTGAGGATCGGTCAAGAAAAAACATTCAATTATGCCAACGTTTCGACAGAGTTTCCTGTCTTCATCAAGGCTTTAATATATAGAAAGTCGTGAAGATATGGAGAAAGAATTTTTAAACTTACACATTTGTTACAATGCAGAGTCATAAAAAGGAAAATTAAAAGTTACTAGTGTCTTGTCTTGAACCATCTACAGAAATGAAAGTGAAACATTGGCATAATTGAATGTTTTTAATTGACCGATCCTCACCAAATTTCTTCATAACATAATTCATCAACGGTCAACAAGTTCTTTTATATATACGGAGTATATGTATATCTCGGCCATACACTCAGAATGGATGAGCCAAGAATCCTCAAACAAGTGAAGAAATGGTCCTCGGGAAAAACGAGGAAAAGAGGTCGACCAAAATTAAAATGGAGAAAGATAGTAGAAGAGGAAATGACAGGATATGGTCTGGTACCTGAAGAAGCTCTGCAGAGAGATGTAAGTATGGAGGGGAAACATAAAAAAGGTTGATTAATCCTGATGTTCTTGAGGGGGGTTTACAATAAGACAGAACACCCAGCTATCAACTGTAAGTTGATAACAATTTTCACGTTGCGAATTAAAACGCTCTCTTCCCTCTCACTCTAAATATCCTAACAACTCAGTGTTATGTAGCTTGGCCTTCTTTAAATGATTCCACCAGTCGTCTTGCAGCCGCTGTTCAACTGCGAAGGCATAGAAGCGTCTCGTATCTTGTGCCACACTGTCCATCGCTCTTTCTTCGGTGTCCCTTGTAGGGCCATAGAAGTATATGGTTAAATACCCTTCCTTCCAGCGAGTCAAATAGGTCGCTGTTGTTGGTTCTATGTCGTCAAATCTTGTTTTCACGTTTTAGACTATAAATTTTTCGAAGTATTTTCGTTTCAAGAACTAACTAGTTTTGTTCACCCAAATTCAGTAAGATTCCAGACCTCGGAGGACACACCATGGTTTTATAGAGCTTGAATTTGGTTTCTCTGATGATTAACTTACTCCTCATATTCTTGTTACAACCTTTTTTTTATCTGACAACATTAGCGAGACGTCATTAGAGATCTCATATATGTAAACTCTCTGACATTAATGAAGATCTAACTGCCTATTCTTAGGGGTTCGTTTTAATACAGATTGTTAGTAAAAGCCCTATCTCAATGAGTTTTGAAATTTTGAAAACTACTTCCAAAAAAAAAAAAATAGATTGTGGCAAAAATATCAGTTGATAATACAGCTCTCCAATATTATTTAGATTATTCGTAACTAATCAGCGCTAAGTAAACAAAAAAAAAAAATCACTTACACTGTGCATTGTACAGAACAATTTACATGAGTCCAGCCAACAGGTGATATTTTCTATTCAATTGTGCATGAGTCACTATAAACTAATCACCTCAGGAATTGTAATTACACAATTGGACATTTAAGACACAATCAATTAAACACGAAATTTCCTTTTACTAATAAAACAAATTCTCCTGTTTTCAAAGATTAAAAGTACTATTCTTATATATATATATTATAAAAACCTATTAAGCCAATAATAAAAATAAAAATATAACTGGAGCAAACACTTGTTTCATAATTTCTAGCTAGGTTGATTCACTAGGGTAATGAGTTTAGTTTTTATTAAGAAAAAAAACAAAAAAATGTTGCTTTTTGGTAGCACAAAATATAAAAAAACTTAACAAATTTACATCTTTATCTCTTCTATTCAAAAATTTAATGTCATAAAACTCACACGACATTCAGTTCTTACAATTTTCACGGTTCTAATTGAAAAATTATCTTAGAATATGGAATTTGTACTAACCATTTAGTTACCTTCAAATATCACTCTGAAATGGCAGAGTAAGTGAGCTTAACTCCCGCCCCCGAACGTCGTAAAGTTAATTTTTCCGAAAAAACAGTTCACATATTTTAATTTTTTATCAACTGCAGTTAATATAATACCAAGTTGATGAGAAATCTATAACTGTTTTTGAGAAAATTGGTAAAATCTGGAAATTCCATGCAGTAAAATGGAAATTCCGTCAATGGTAATCCCATATGGAAGATTTTTCTTCAAATTAGGAATTTTTACAAAAAAAAAACGAGAAAAATCTGATGTATATCAATACACTGAACTGAAGTAATACTTTAGAGGAAAACTTGGCGCTATAGTCCCCCCCCCTCCCAGAAACCCCAAAAAATTCAATTTCCCGGGGGAACATGTTTCAAAGAAAGGTGATTAGACACTTACATGTGTTAGTACATCAAGTTTAAAAAACATGGTTGGACCCATTTTTGAGAAAACCGCGATAAACTGAAAAAAACTCATGCAGTAAAGACGCACTTTCAGTTGATGGATTTCGTCCGAAAGTTTCGGTCAGATGCGGTGGCAGTACCAAAACAGAATACTAACATTGATTTTCCAACCATTTTTTTTTTTTTTTTTGTTTTAATATTATGTTCATACAAACAATTCGCTAAAAACAAAAGTGTATTTCCGGTGAAGGCTCAATTTTGAAAATCTGACACGATCAGAGTTACTAGGAGTAAAGAGAAAGTAAATAATATCTCAAAAATGAATAATCGCAGAAAGCGTAAACTTGATATTCAGTTTAGGTTACTAGCACCGCAACTGACATGAATGTTTAATCAAAACCCATCAATCGGAAGTCCGGCTTTATTCATTTTTTTTTTCAAGGGTTCTGGGCGGGGGAACTACAACGTTAATCTTTTGTGTAAATTACTTGAATATAACATCTAAATTATATTAGTGTACATTAAATGTTTTGCTAGAATTCTAAATTTGAAGAAAAAAATCTATTAACCGAAGTGGGTGAAATTACAGCATAGGTTTCTGAGATTTTGGAATTTTGCTCGAAAATGGCGCAAATGCAAATGCACAGATATGAACATATTGCTTTTATATGTTACACTTATTTAAAAAAAAAAAAAAATGATTTGTGGTAGAATCTGCAGGAGTTAAGGCGTTAGATTAATCTCCAAATCTAGATATAATGGGCTTGTTGGTAGCGATGGATTGACGGTCTGCAATGTAATCTAGCTACCTGGTCCTAAAGCTAACTTGTGTAATGTAACGGCTCTCCATCAACTCTTTAATTAAGAGCAACTATATGTTTAGTAAAAATTTCCCAGCTTGGAGGAAATTTTTTGATTAAAATTGTGATAATTTCAGAAAGAGAAAGTTGTGTGATTGTTTCACATCAGATTTTTTGAACAATATAATCAGAAAAGATAAAACTTTGAATACTGTTGAACAAATCAATGACTTAATAGGTTTTTTTTTTTTTTTTTTTTTTTTAACAAAAACAAAGACACCAATGTAAATTAAGACTTCACGAACTGACTACTATGTTGAAATTACATGAACACGACACTCCGCCACATCTCTGCCGTTCCTACAATTGGAATTGTTATTTTGTTTTGTGTACAAAAATGGTAAAAGAATCTGTCCCCTAAAGCTCCTTATAGCACGCATACATTCACCTCAATTGAATTGGTACAATAAAAGAAAAATAAATAAATAAAACAATGCGACACTCACACATAACAAAGGGTTTTGTACAGTAACTACATTACAAATAAATTATCTTGTAAATATCTTGATTATATTTACACACACACACACACACACACACACAATATAATAACAGTATGTAGGTACTTTACGAACATAAAACTTTGATCAGTGGATTTTTTAGCCTGCTTCAATTTGTGGTCATCGACCTAGTTCCGATAACACAGATTCAGATTCCGATAGCAGATTTTTGCAAACCTGTGTTATCACATTGTTTATCAAGACAACCTGATAATGGGCGAACCCCATGCAATCGGTCGATGTCCACGGCTATCGGGCTATTACGGACAAAAATCTCGGATGTTTTCCCAGTTCTGCAGACCCAACCACAACAATTAAACTTGGATATTATATTATTCATGAACTGGAAGAGAAAAAGAAGAAGAAATATGGGAATAAATGCTAAGAAAAATAAATATGTGGGAATTTCCATTAGCCAATCCGTAGCAGAACTCAAATATAAGAATGGAATCATATATATGTTATCCAGCATTGTGGATCCAACTACTGATTCAATAAGAATGAAATTGGAAAAAATGAGTTCCTATAAATATCTAGGATTACAATGAGCTCAGTTGGGAAGATCTGGGCGGAATTAGCAGAGACAGAACAGTTGACCCACGTAGCATTTCCCAAAAAGTGTCCGTCACAATACTCACACTTAAGGCTGCGAGTCTTGACACTTACAGACAAAGCAACTAAGCAGTATCCACGAATCAGTAAATGGGATATCTGCGATGCTTCGAGTATAAGACAAGTCCAATGGTCCGATGGTCGAGTGCATAATACTACCAATAAGCACAAGCCTCAACACCGATCCTGTACACAGTTTTCTAGCGCGTGAGCAGATAGTTCATAGTAATGCGTATGGACAACTCTCGACTAACTAAAGAGAGAGAGAGTCGAAGGAAAACTTGGCTTCTGATTGTAAAGTAGTGTATAAAAAGGAGTATGGAAGAACGCTAAATCTTACTCAGCTGCATGCGCGATATTTTTACCTCTGCACCCGTTTTTACTGATATTAGCGCCATTGGAAACTCCGTAATAGTATTCCGTTAATTAGTGTTGAAGCTGTCCCAAACGATAACAATTTCACAGTAGATAATCAACACTTTTCCGATCACATGCCAATTATTAATTCCTTTTTAATTTCTGACAAGCTTTCTACTCATAATAATAATAATACCTTATTTCTCTTAGCGTTCAATCTAAAAAAACAAACAATAAATAACTAATATTATTACAAAAAATAAAAAAAATTGCACATTCACACACACACACACACACACACACACACACACCAACTGAATACAAGGTCTCTTTCTCTCCTTAAAATTACAATAGTTGAGTAAGAGTTATTGTGGCCTCCCTCAGTATTTGTCCAAAAGAAAGAGTTGCATCAAAATAAGTAAAAATATCGGCCCCAAAAAAAACAGACAATAGCCGGGGAGTACACGGGAAGTGACGTCACACCTGTAAACAGTGTGATTACTAAACTGTACCAAGGACACAACCCTTGTACCACCGAACACACATACATATACACACACACAATCTAGACACACCATTACACGCATCGTTACCCAACTGAAAAGAACAAGCAATACATTATGGACATTTTGCACAGATTTATGTATTTGCTATTTTTATTCAGATTAAACCTATATTTTATCGTCCGTTTTACTTTTCCTTAGGCTGAAAAAGAAAATATTCCCATCTTTTTATTGAAACTCGAATTTTGAGGGGTATCCGGTTTTTGTTCCTCTGGCTAAAAGAAAGTAACTTACTATCAGATCTAAAGTAAACTTAGACCTTCCCAAAACCAAATCTCAAAATATAAAAGCAATCTTTCTGACCATAATTACTTACGGAACAAATCCTTGAACCATTAATTAACGAAATGGACTTTTGGAGATGCTCAGCATGAAATCCAAGAAGGAAGGAATAAAGAATGAAAATATTAGAAAACAAAATGACGTAAAATAATATTCTGATGTAAATAGAAAAGCAGAAGTTGTGTTGGTTTGTTTGGCCTGAAGACTGAAGAAAATAACAGATGGAAGACTGCTGAAAAGATTTTGGAATAGGAAGTGGAAGGAGAAAGAATAAAAGGTAAAAGACTCTTTTAACTACACATATGCAAAGAGCTAAACTTTATTTGAACATTGTTCCGGGTAAATTCATTTAAAAGAGTCTTCAGGGTAAGGGGGTTGGATTATGTTTTCAGTTTATTATTTCATTCTATCATCTATATAATATTAATTAGAATTAATGTATCAGCAAAATTCCGAATTTGAAAAAAAATCAGTTGACAGGAAGTACGATATTACTGAAGAGTTTTTTTTTCAGTTTTCTTCGATTTTCTCCATAATACCAATGGGTTTCATTAAACTTGGGATACTTATGAATGCAAACAGAGACCTATCTCTTTGTTTGAAAATATCTTCCCGTGAAAACTGATATCAGAGAGGTTGTGTGGTAGCTGGAAGGTCAGGTTCCCTCAAAAAATATGAAGAACACCAACCTCTATTAAACATTTTAAGTTTGAAGGAAATCCGTCGATTATAACTATAAAAATTAAAGAAATTAAGTCTTGTAAATGTTTCGCACCAGATTTTTTTTAAAATGCTTTTAATAGAAAAAAGAAAAGTGAAAATATGAACAGAAAAATAATAAAATAAGAATATTAAAAACACTGAAATCCCAGTAACAATTTAATGACATAAACCATGGTTGTAACAGATGATCAACCCACTGTCTTCACAATAATTGTTCACTCCTTTTAAATACCTAATAATATTAATTCATCTGTATAATAAACCAATTGTGAATGGTGTATACATATTTTGTAATCCAGTCAAGATTGGTATCTTTGGATTGCATTGCCGTGGCAGAATAAAGAAGAGTAACTGCATCAAGGACATGTGATTTTTAACCGGAAGTGTTAATGTACTCTTTAATTGACTACAAGTGTGATAATAATGAAAAGAAGTAATACATTTCCTCAGTTGATTTCCTTTTGATTTCAATTGTTAAATATCAAATTTGGTAGTTTGATAATAAATTTAATTAATCCTAGGCTGTCAAAAGGGGGGAATATAGTAGAAAAGTAGAAAATTATAGCTGGAGCCTCAGAAAAAATATTAATTTCAGATTAAAACAATTTTAAAAATTTGGTTACAATTTCCAAACACAATCTCGTACTTCCAATAAAATTTAGAAAATAATCATAGAAAGGATCACAAAATAATTGATTATTTTCTAATACTGTGGATCACACCTTGCTGTTTATAAAAACATAAACCGAAAAATCTATAATTACTTATTAATTTCATGAATCTTCTGTGAAATCATTTATTAAAAAATTATTTCAGGTAACCGAAAAGATGAGGCCCGCGGGCAGGGCAGTCAACCAAGGAGACAATGTCAAGAACAAACGACATTCGACTGCTGAAGTCACACTGAATAAATAATAATTAAAAATGTTATTAAATTCCGATTATAAAGGAATTTGACCGGAAATGCGAATTTCCTGAACTTCATTTTTTTTAAATTTTCTCGACGATGATATTAGCTTTTTGTTTTTTAATTTGGCATACTGACGCATTCATTTAAAGACCTTACACATTTTTTGGAATTTTATTCCGCGAAAATCGATTTTAGGGCAAAATCCAATTGAAAATAATTATGAAGGCAGTTTTAATATGTCGAGATTAATTACTTTTTCCTCTCTGTTTATGTTTGCATTTTTTTCTTTAAATTATCAATTCCCGTTAAGAATTTATTAGTTTTCCCTTTTTTATTTATTTAAAAGAACATTCACTCCCACATGTTGTAGGAATACTAGAAACTTTAGCATAAATTACACCAATAAATCTATAACGGAACTATGGTACACTTTGCAGGGTCATAAAGTCTTGATGGGACGAGGTACAGAGAAGTTCGTCATGAATACTGTCTTCTTTTGTCGGCCTTTATAATTCTACTAAATTTTTGCACCCATTGACCCAGTTTTTATGTTTTCTTGTATCGTTTTTTAAGACCTCAACTGAAAAAAAAATGTATCTCTTTTTCACGACGGCGAAATGACAAAGTGTTTCTTATTTTTTTATCTCAAAAAAAAATTGAAAGTATTAAAAGTAATTTTTTTTGGTCATATTTTTACTTTTCCCTTTTTTAGAAGGGCCATTTGCAAAACAGTTTCCATAGGTCACCTTTTTGCCCCATTAAATGAATATTCGTTTTTCACAGCAGTCCAGTATTTCGTGCCTTCGCTTCTTTAGGAAAATGATTTGAATGAATACTAATCTGGAATTTTATATACCACTCATAAGCATGGCTACTTTTTATTGGTTCTGACCAGTTTCGGATTCAACATCCGCGGGATTAAACGCGTACTATGACCGTCAAAATTCCAAATGTTATCCCGTGTTCGAGTCCAGTTGTCTTTCACCCTTAGTCTACCCTTAGATGTTTTTCTTCCTAGGAGCCTCTACAGGTCATTCTCCGATGATGGACAGTCTGGTTTGTTCGGAGGACGGCAGTGCACTGATAATGTTCCGGGCGCCAAAGATTGTATTTCAAGGAAGTAAATGTTCTCTCACTGCCTTTGACTGTCTGTCTGTGTTCCTCGTGCGTGGGTGTGTTCGAAAGTGAGGTATACATTATAAAGAACACAACTTAAAAGCAAAAGTTAAACAAGTCTTCTAGCTAACCGGTTTCTCTTCCCCGAATGCGAATAGATTCAATATTGTCAGGCTATAGGTAGATTCTGTTTGATGCATACGGTAACCAAAGATGTTATGCCTTCCTGATCTTCAACTTAAAGATTTAGCCCTGGGAACAATCTACGAGAGGTGCTCACCTGAATCGTGGGTTCACATGCATACTGATGGTTCAGGGGCAGAGAGGAAACATTCCTAATCTTGTCAGCCCCTGTAGGCAGGTTGGCTAGTTTTGATGGGAAAGCCAAAGATCCCCTCATGGTCCTGCCAAAAATACTGACGGTGATTAAATCACTCTCATGGCTTGCTGGGGCGTTTTCTCACGATTTGAGGAAAGGAAAGGACATAAAGCCCGAGTAGTGGTAATGCTGCTCCAATACGGGTATTCTGCGGACCTCAAAACATGTTCTTCTGTCAAATACATTTGTAAAATATGATTGAATTGATCTTATACCTACATATTAATACAAGAAAATAAAACAATGCCTCGAATTTTGAGCAATGGTAAGCCATTGGGATATTCCGGGAAAGAGAAGGCAAAGTTGAGTTCAGAAATGGATCAGTCTGTAAAAAAACTTTGCTTTCACTTAGCTAACAGGATCATCCAAACTCAGCTAGCACGATAATTGGCAGCTCTCGAAGTAACTGCTGGGCCATGTACCGTGGAGCATGAGAGTTGCCTGAACTAGGACATTGACTGGGCATGACTACCTCCAGATATACCGCAGTGAGGTAGTCAGCAGGCTATGCGGTGAGGAACTGATTGGTCCAATTTGAAATTAT
>JAAEAF010008602.1:0-39782 GCA_011037195.1 Triatoma infestans
TGAGAAACCTTAATAACATAATATTAGGAAGTAAAATGCAGGTTTAGTCTCTGTCTTAAGTCAAAATTCTTAGAAGCGAAACTAGCAAATATTAGTAATCAAATAATAACTTAATAAAAATTGGATAAGTAGATGCTGTATTTCTAAAAAAACCGATTTTACAAAAAATATATTAATAAACGAATGCATATAAAATCACTGATAAAAATGTCCTCATGCACTAGCAGGGGAGCAAAGAATATTAGCCAATTTGTTCTGGGACTTTATTCGTCATACAATGCTTCTTTTATTAATTCTGACTGGTTCCGGATTTCCAAACTCTGCTAAAAGTTTAGTACATCAAGTTTGTTTATAAACTTGATTTCCACTTACAAAGTTTACATCACACAACCTGATTGATTGGAAATAATATCGTGTCTGAAGAAAGACTTTGTAAGTGAAATTCAATTAAACAAATTTGATGAACCCAAACTCTTTTATTGTAGAAAAATCTGAAACCAGTCAGAATTTACCAAAAATAATCATGCTGTGACGTATAAATTCCCAGTTATCATATCCAACCATATATTCAATAATCCTAGATTGGTTATATTTTTGAATTATACAAAAATTATTACTATCGGTATGTTCATTTAAACTATCGATTGCGTTTATGATTAGCTCTTGAAAATTTTTCTTCTATTTTGGTAGAAGGAAAAAGTGATTTCTAAAAAATAAATAATTTATTACTGACCAAGTTCTTCGAATAGTTGGTTTTTCGAATTTAGAAGGCGATCAAGCCAAGTATCAAGTCTTGGTTCTGGCTTTTTCTCAAACTCCAGTAAACAGTCATGGCCATTAAATTCCAGCTTTCCATTTGCCGAATGGTAATTTGTCCATCTATTGGTTGGCGAATTGAAGCTCACTAATGTAACGTGAACATCGCTAAAAAGAAAAAAAAATCTCATTTTAGAATATTATTGAATAATAATGAATACAGAATAACATTTATTTCAATAGAAGTTGTATGAATCCAGAGATGGAGCGGACATTTTATTTGGGGGGATTAAAAATTTATTTATTAAAAAAAAAATCAACTTTTTTTATATATTATACAAAATAAAGATATAAGTAATTACACAGACAGCAATTCTCTCAGGAAAGTGGACATTTTACGGTTTTATAGCTGAAGAAAATATTTTCATTTTATAGTTTTGACAGATTTTATCCAACAGAATATAATTATGTGCTGTCTGTTCAAAAACCAGAAAAAATGAATTATGTCAGTACAATTAATTATGACGTCTGTTATTTTCATGATAATATTTATCGATACTTTAACAAATCTTTAAGAGGTTAATTGTATGTATTTAAGAAGGTAATAAATAAATATTTACTTTATTCCATTCTTTTGTAATTCTGCCTTTAGTTGGGGAACCAGTGGTTGTACTAAATGTTTGTAAGTCTCTTCATTCTTCTTAAGCACATCTACCAATATAACAACATCAGCAGCTTTTCCAGGAGTAACAACGGTACTCTCCTCATCTCCAACCTTTTTGTTGTTTACTTCACACACAACTAAAATAAAAAGTAAAAGAGAATTTACTTTCTTTTTAAAAGAAAAATGCGAAAATCTATTTAATGGATAATAAATTAAGATTTGACTGGGGCTTTTATATTCACTTATTCATAGTATTTTTTGTTTTAGTGCAAAGCTATGAAAAGTTAAAAAAAGGTAGTGATTAATGTACAAATTCTAATTCAAAGAAAGATTAAGTATATCTTACTGCATTCAGAAGGTAAGTCTAGAAGCAATGCACCCTTCTTCTGTGCAACAAATACGTAACTCATGGCAACTTTACAGGCCACCTTCTTCTTGTCTGCAGTTGGTGCTGCAGCAACTAAATGGTCACAAGCATCTCTGTATTGTCCAAGTGGAAGCCAAGGCCTTCCGAGTCTATAGAAATTAGGGAACAATTAAAGGAAAGTATTGAGAATTTCATCAGAGATATTTTCCGTGATAGCCTGCTTCTTTTTGAGGTCATCGACCGGTTCCGGGCGTTCGCTGTTCTTCGGCTCAGGATGCGTTTGTCAAACAGTGTGATAACACAGACTTGCACAGAGCAAATTCAGTTTACACACACAGAGGTGAGGAAAAACGCATCCTGAAGAAGGGCGAACGCCCGAAACCGGTCGTTGACCTCAAAAAGAAGCAGGCTATCACGGAAAATATCTCTGATGCTTTCCAGCTATGCGGAACCAACCACAAGCATTGAGAATTTGTCAAATTTTCGCACTTGTATTTCCAACAGATATATAATTTGCTTTGAGGTCCTCTGAATATAAAAAAATCTGATGCGAAACACTCACACGACTTTCTCTAACTGCAGTTTAGAAAATTGTAATTGACAAATTTTATAGTTAGTATTCCAAATATAATGAAATTCGTCTGCGTTTTTATGGAGAAAATCGCGAAAAATGAGAAAACTGTTCAGTAAAAACGACTTCCGGTTTATTAATTTTTTTGAAACGCGGAATTTTGGCAATCTATTTATTTCTAATTAATTTTGTTTAGATGGTACAATTGTATAATCACCTATGATAGCACTGAAGAAAAACATAACTTTCCCCCCTCTGCCAAAATTCTCCTTAACCGGAAAAATGTTTCAAATAAAAATTATAGCACTTTGTATGTGTAGTTCACATACTTTTTTCTTTAATATGGCGCAACAGCCCATGAAGGCCCAAGGCTTGCCAGAAGGCGATTTGAATATGGGGGCGTGTGGTAAGCACGCTGCAGTTCCCACGCCGTGTAGTTCCGGCCTTCGCTACCTAAGTTCACATACTTGGTTTAAAGAAAATCATTGGAGCTGTTTTAGAGAAAATGACAGAAAACTGAAAAATACTTTTTAGTAACAACACACTGCTGGCCATCTGATTTTCTTGAAACTCGGAATTTCAACAAAATATTTAATCCTAATTAATTTGATTTAGATGATAGAATTGTGTAATAAACTGAAATAGCACTTTTGAAGACAACCTAACCCCCAAAAGTATCCTTAAATGCATTTTCCCGGAGAAATGTTTCAAATAAAAATTGTAGATCTGTGCATATGGAGTTGGTATCCAAGTTTAAAGAAAACCGTTGGAACCATTTTTCAGAAAATTGCATAAAAGTGGAAAAAAAAACATTCAGTAAAGTGGTACTTTCGGTTGAAGACATTTGACAGATAGCGTATCATCGGATCTGGTGAAACCCAAACGGAATATCAACTGTGAACTTTCTCGAATTTTCGTTTTGAGCTGTGCTGTTCACATACATACACACACAGAGACCCTTTGCTAAAAACTACTTTTTTGGACTGAGGGGACCTCAAAACTGATATTTCCGGTGAAAACTCGATATCAAATATTTGACACGAGTACAATACATCCTCTTACTAGGAGTAAGAAAAAAAAAGAGTAAATTTATTTAGTGAATAAACAGATGACGCTCAAACTTGATATTCTGGATAGAAGAATCCACCACCGCATCTGAGACTAAGGTTTTGATCAATATGCCAAAATGCTATTTTATTGTGTGTTTTTTTGTTTTTTCAAGTATTCAAGATTACACACATAAATGCCTAGCCTTTACTTAAAATATTTTTCCAAAAGCTTTAATTTTTGGAGTGTCTTGGGGAGGCGCAAGATTAAGCTTTCCCCTAAAGAATATTTTTTCTTGAAAATGGCTTTAAAAATTTCCATAGATATTGATTGCTAACGGCAAAGTTATTAGCCTATCATTTTTATTTGAAACATTTTTCCGGGAAAATAGATTTTAAAGAAGTTCTGGAGAAGCTGTGATTTTGGCTTAACTTTACACTAAGTTATAAGTTCTGCGGGGCGTGGGCTGAGAGCGCTACCATATAAAATCATATTCAAGCAGCCTAAAAACAATTATAATCTCCACACATTAATAAGACCAACTAAATGTTTGGTAAAAATTCCAAGTTCGGAAAAAAAATTTCAATTAGAATTGTAATAACTGTAATTAGAAAATGTTCTAATGTTTAACAACCAGATACTTTTATATATATAACCAGATACTATATATATGCAGTATGTAAGTAATCAAGTTATGCTCACACAAGGTCGCTATCGTCACTTGTAAACATTTCTGTACATTCATGTTGCCTTTGATGGGTATGAGGAACTGCAGGCACATCAGGACATGCGTTTTCAACTTTCCAGGAATTACAAAATTGCGCTGCATCGGTACCAACCTTAAATAAGAAGTAAGAATAAGTTAATGATTTTTTTTTATATTTTATTTGATTATAATTTTAGTGTAGTGTACTATGCATAGAAAAACTGAAATACAGTTTATTTATTTAAACAGTAAGAGATCCATAGTGAATATTTTATCTGATTTTAGAATAGCTCAAATTTGGGAATAAGGAAATAGTGAAAGATACAAAAAATATGAGTTTGTGAGAGGCATTTTGCAATAATATCAATGAAATATGACAAACATCACAACCGTCTTTTATACCACGATTAGTATATACTGCTATGTATTATAGTGTTAATAAAGTCCAACTCTGAATAAATAGTATTTTAAAATAATAATATCTGAAGTGCATTAATATTTTAATATTACAAACTGATACAAATTACTAACTGTCCCCTGAGGTAGAACTAAGTCATCATATCGTTCATAGTTGAGATTTCCAAACAGTCCCCTCAGTTTATTAAAGTAAAATCCAGAAACTTGTAAAACACAGGAATCTAGTGTTGATGTGCAGAACAATACCACTCCGGTTTTCGATCTAAAACCAACAGAATTTGGAGTTTTCCATGCCTTCAGGTGACCAACTTTAAGTGGATATTCCGCTTCCTGACCATCCTTAAGAGGCTAAAAACCAAAATAATTTATGAAAATAAGTAAAATAAAAAACAGTGTAATCAGTTAGAGATTTTAAAACTTACAAAATTCATTATAGAAAAAGAAAATTCAAAATAAAAGTAAAGTAGATTAATGCCTGTTCTAGCAGGGGGCTTTACGTCCAACTGGACGGTGGTAGATCGCTATAATACTTTACTGCACATTACTCAAATTAATATCAAAGAAAATCTAAGGCCAAGTCCGAGAATCGGACCCAGTACCACAGTATTACCATAGTTTGGCGGTCCACGTTTCTATTAACCACTCAGCTATGTGGTGCCATTTATTATCAATATAATTTAAAAATTCATGTATTCTACCGCAATACTTCAAGGCTTGACTAGTATTAAGAAATTAATCCAATCGTCCTGTTCACGATAATAAAGATATGAAATAGATGAAATGCAATAATAGATAATGCATTCCCAAGTCACTGTTCTCCTACTTTTACCTATTACACAGGATGTGTTTTAATTTGTTACTCTTGCAGAAAAAGAACTAGTGACATAATCGCTAGCTTGTATAAAAATCTGATTGATAAGAGTTACATATCAACTTCAACAAGAAAAACTAATAATAAGAACTTACGGCTGCATTGTTTCGTAAAGTAACAGAATGATTTTCATCAAAGGCTGTAACTGCTTCTAATTTTCCTTCTTTGAAATGACCCACTACTGAGAAATTTCTGTCTACATAGTCTTCCGCAAGTACATATGAACACAAACCTCTCACAGTGTAATGTCGTCCGTCAAAAGTAATCACTTCTGTACTATCTATTAGTTGGGCATATGCTAAAATCAAAGAAAAATGCATGTTGTAACTTTTAATTATATGTGGTATAAAAATATGATATAGATCAAATATAGATATCCCCAAATTAATATATATATAAAAGAGAGAGAGAGAGAGAGACAGACAAAGTAATTTAATATTCAATTTATTTAATTCACCTTCGAATGGTGGAATGTTGTCCAAAAGATTGAAAGAAGGAGCGAAAGTTTCCAAACTTCCCACAAATGCTGGGAAATCGGTAGATTTTAGGAAGTTCAAAGTACTCCATCTAATACTTCCTGTTGGGAGCGTTACCAACGAAACCAGTGGCAATGAAAGCTAGACATAATTTATTTTATTAATTATATCATTTGTATTCACACTTAAGTATGTATGAATCTAGTATATAAATTATTAAAAATATTTACATATTTCTCAGGTTTAAATACTCCTTGAGTAGGTGTCACTTCATCTAATTTGGTTAATATTGATTTCACAGCTAGTATTAACTTCTCATATAATTCTTTTCCTGCTTCTGCACTATCTACTGGTTCTTTTTTCAGTACCTATTTTTAGAAAATTTATTGATTAAAGAGTACAAAAAAGTAAAATTTCAAAAATATTAGGAAATCCTATTCATGTGGACCTACGAAGAATTTTCACAATTGGTTGAACAGAATTTCCGTGGTGATATACAGTGCTGAGGCATATTAATAAAATATAAGATTATTTCTTTAATTTTTATTAAAAAGATATTTTTTATGTGTTTATGCTTGCATACTAGAAATAAATGAAAGAATCAATTGATTCCTATGGTCCCTTCATACTGGGTCAATTTGTTTGATTTAAAAACTGGGCTCTCTTTCATTTCGATATTCTGACTTATTTTAAAACGGATAGTGAAATAGTAATCCCCAAACATGTACCTTGACTTACTCTATATACATACATATAATATACTCCGTTCCATTTAAATGGAGCACTTTTGAAATAAATCTTAAACAAAGGAAGATATCGAAAAAGTGAACAAAAACTTTGTTGAAGTATTTTCGCTCTAGTTTATGATGGTGTTAATGTTTTTTGATTCTATTGTCGCCTCACACCTTAAATCGTTGGTGAAAGTGGCGATATCCTTTTGACACACACTTTTTACCACCGTATTGAAAATTATTAAAAAAATGAAGAAAAATGCCGTTAATTTCACTTCAATATTTGAAACCTTGTCGAGATATTCAATCATAAAGATTACATTTTCGTCGTTTTTTTTTCATGCATATTTCTCGGTTTCATAGACTAAAATTAAAAGCCGATTTTCTTATTAATTTTTAATTAATAAGAGTTCAAATGTTGATAAAACGAAAAACCTATTTTAAAACCATAAGGATTTAAAAATTAGATAACAAACAAAACAATATTCCACTTTATTTACAAAAATCGATAAATAATTTCGCCTCCTCGGCTTAAACGGCGCAAGCGCATCGCTAGATGAAGTTGCTAATCGTATCATGTCTGCCGGAATTGCTAGCAGGTTTGGATTAAGTCTTCTCTAAGTGCTTCTGGAGTTGTTGGTTTCTTGGCATATATTTTTTCTTTGAATATCCCTAAAGAAAAAATCAACAGGGTTGGCGATCTGGAAGTCCAGCTCACCGGTCTCTATATCCCGATTCAGCGGTTACTGAACATCTGCCTGTTAATGTTTGTGCAGAATGGTTAAGACAATATTATTGGCCCATACTTTCTGCCAGTTACTTTAAATGGGCAAGAATACGCTAATTTTATTCGCCAAGAGTTACCGTAGTTGCTGGAGGATATGCCCTTGTATATCAGATCAAGAATGTGGTTCCAACAAGATGATTGTCCCGCGCATTTGCCTTAGTGGCGAGAGAGTAGTGAATGAGATGTTCAGTAGTCGCTGGATGGGGAGACAGGGACCGGCAAGCTGGCCTTCCAGATTGCCAGATTTGACCCCTCTTGATTTTTTTTCTTTAGGAATATCCAAAGAAAAAATTTATGTCAAGAACCAACAACTCCAGAAGCACTTAGAGAAGACTTAATCCAAACCTGCTTAGCAATTCCGGCAGACATGATACGATTAGCAACTTCATCTAGCGACTGCGCTTGCACCTTTAAGCCGAGGATTTCATTTTTAATAAATAGGAAATATTTTTTTTATCGATCTCACAAATAAACTGAATATTGTTTTGTTTTAATGATGTTTTACCTAATTTTTAAGTCCCTTATGTTTTTAAAATAAGTTTTCAGTTTTATCAGCGTTTGAACTCTGTTATTTATCAAAAATTAATAAGAAATCGGCTTTTAATGTTAGTCTATGAAACAGAGAAATAGTATGGAAAAAAAGACGGAAATGTAATCTCGACAACGGTTTAAAATATTGAAGCGAAATTAACGTCATATTTCTTTATTTTTCAAATAGTTTTCAATACAGTAGTAAAAAGTTGGTGTCAAAAGAAAATCGCCAGTTTCTACTATCGATTTAAGGTGTAATGCGAGAATATAATAAAAAATTACTAACACCATCTTAAACTGGAGTGAAAATACTTCAACAAACTTTATGTTCACTTTTTAGATATCTTCCTCCGTTTATGATTTATTTCAAAAGTAGCCCATTTAAATGGGACGTCCTATATGTATACAATTTACAGTATTATAATATTTAACTAACACAAATATATCGTTGTGTCTAGAACATTTGTATTTATTTTGTATTCTATTAACAAGAACCCTAAATAAATCAAGGAAAAAACTTACCTTAGTAACATACGTTGATAAAGTTGAGACAAAGTCCTCGCATTCTGTTGTAGGCAAGAACTGTTTAACACTTTCAACTACTTCACCATAAACCATCCATGCCTCATCAGGAAGCGCCAAATCTTTGAACTAAATGACAAATTTTACTTATTAATGTTGTTGTCACGCCAACGTTAATTGCACATTTTAAAAATATGTGAATAATTACAATTATAATGTAATCATACTCAGTAATCCAACTATATACATATATGTGTGTGTGTGTGTATTTGCGTAAATGTTGATTAAATAAAGAATGTCATAAATGTGCAAAATGATCATAATAACCATTCTGGCACATATTTCATCATTCTACAGGATTGCATCATTCTAGTTTCATTTGAATCTGATAATTGAAAACTGTGTATACTATTTTCTAGAAGCTAATTATTTAAATCGTAATTTTTTTCAAAGAAATCTTATGAATATCAATATGTTACTTCTACTGAATGTATATTTTCCACCTTCAGATAATTATTTCACAAAAAAAAACTTACTTCTTCCAGTTTTTCCTTTAACATGTTGGTAATTGGTAATTCCTTTAGTTGCTCCAAATTGAGTTCAATAAATTTTTGTACTTCTTCATGAACCACTAATAAAACTTTAGCGAATTGCTTTCCAACCTCTGTTAAAAAATAAATAAATAATTAATGAAGTAAAAATAGCGAGAACATAAAAAGCTTGTAAGTTTCAGATATAACTTTAATGAAAAAATAATTAACATTCGGCTTAAAAGAAAAATAAATAATTTACCATGAAGCAAATCAGTAAAAACTTTGGTAAAGGCATCCACATCTTCTTTGTATTTCTTCAATTCTTCCGTCACTTGTTCTACAAAACTCAGACAAACTTTCACGTATTGTTCCAACAATGAAACTACCACTTTAGTTAGTCTATCAAATGCGTCTGTTATTTTTGGAGCAACTTCATTTAAAACTTCAGACACTTTATCAACATATTCTCTAACAAGAGAACCAACGGTTTGTAAAAATTGATTAAATTCTTCTGCAAACACTGTTAAATGTTCGAAAAGAGTACCGAATGATTCTTGACTAAAACAAAAATAGAAATGTTCTATAAATGGCACTGTTTTCAGAATTAATATCTAAAGTTGATAAAAAAAACTGCTTTTCAATACATATATAATTCAATTTACTCACAATTGGTTAACAACATTGGATATTTCTGAGTCAGCCAAAGCTTCTTCTTTCAGATGTTTAAGTTCTCCTTCAACATGATTTAACAATCCAGTAAAGTCAGGTAAACACTGGGTCAAACATTTGACAAAGTGATTAATCTCTGGCTGTTCTTTTTTGTAGGCATCTGCTAATAAAGTTCTAACTTCTTCCACATCGCCCTGTGCAGATTCTACTAAAGTTGTCTGCAATAAATATAATTGTTTATTATAATAATGCATTGGATGATAGCAAAATTTCTATTTTACCTATGTTTTTACACGATAATTAAAAGAAAATGCACGATAATAAAAAGATATGTTAACTCCTGAAGGAAGTGTTTTGTATTTGACGGTTTAAATACTTTTGATAAATTTGGAATGATATTGTCGGGTAAAAAGGGACTGTTTTTCATGCCAGGTTTATGAATATTTTTATCTTCTTATAAATTCATGTTGTACTGAAATTCGAGCCGTCTGCTTCTCTTCTGGAATTTGTAATCTCAACTAAAACACACAGAGCTCTAGAAAGATGAAATGAGAAGAGAATACATTTTTAAAAATAAAAGAGTAAGAATAAAAAATATTCCAAATATCTTGAAAAGCAAATATTTGCAAATTCTTTCAGTAGTAAACACACTACTTTTAAACTTATTACTTGAATTTGCTGACTTTTTTCAAATTGACTTCTGAACAACTTCATACACGCTAGAATTATTTTACTCAAATCAACATCAACGTTTATGAAAAATGAGATTAATTCAGCCGTAAATTGTAATTTTAAATGTTAAATGATCAACCAAATCTAACAGTTAATTAAATTAAGTCTCCATAATGCTATAAAAAAATTATCCATCTAATTTTGCAGAATACTATAAAATATGATAAACAACGAATAAACAGAAATAAATTTACCCATATGTTCTTAACAACTTGAGGATCGTAATTGTAGTCAGTTTTTAAAAAGTTTGTTTCGTCCAAAGCGACCTCTAGCTGTGAAGCTGGCTTATCATTGAAAGCAAAATTAAATTTAGCAGATTTTCCCATTAAAATTCCTACTTCAGCCTTCAGTTTATTGCCATCTAAAAAAGAATTATTCATTGGATAGATTACCATTTTGACTAATTACCATTTTACTAAAATATATGTTTAAGACGGGAATAATGCAGTCCCTGAATGAATGGAAGAATTCAGGATTAATTACAAAAAGTTTAACCTCAACAATATAACTTCAATTATTTAAAGGGAATCAAATGAAAAAATTGTATTCTTCTTAATTAGCCGTGTTAATCGAATTAATGAATGATACTTACCATATATGACATCATATAAAGCATGATTTAATTCTGAGTTGTAATGTAAACTTTCTGAATACTTTCTGGAACCTACACTGTAATCTCCGGTGTATATAAGGTCCTTGCCTTTAGTTTTCAGTTTACCATCTAATTCTAACAATGTAACACTAGGAAGTGCAAGCTAAAACGAAATTACATTAAAACATTAGATAATAGAATATTACAATTTATAATTATGTCTTTCATGGAAATACAGAATACTTTTATACTATCGACATACATTTAATGAAACCAATGCTATTCTTGATTCTCTAAGATGATTTAAAACATAATATCTGATGTGAAATCCAAAAAAGACTTTTTCGTACTACTTTACTCATAAATTGTTTTTAAATTTGATATTTTCACAACTCCTTTACCGAAACATACAGTGGTGCATACAAACAAAAATACTGAATTATGTATGGAACTAAAGGAAGTTCAATTAAACCATTGGTACAGTTCTTGCCGAGAAAATGATGAAAAACTGGAAAAGGTAAAACTTTCAGAATCTCAGAAAAGTGAAATTGCATCTTCTTTGAAAAAACTAATCGTACCTTATAACTAACCCAAAAGTAAAATTAGTTTAAGTACCTACGATTTATACTTTTTTTATTTCGTAAGAACAAGTATTGCGATTGTGTCAAATTTTCTAAATTAGTTTTCACAGAATAGATTTTTGAGACCCTGAGGAAGAAAAAATGGTTTCAACGAAAGGCGCTTGTGTGAGAGTGCGATTGTCGGTATGAACCTGAAACAGCTATTCCGTTCAAGGTATCTATTATTGCATGTGATAAAAATTTGTGATCAAAATCCATTAATCGAACTTAATAAATGGTTTTTTCAGTTCTTTTCTCGAAAATGCCCACAACGATCTCCTTTCAACTTCGTATACTAACTATATACATACGCGTACACACCCTCACCTAAAAATATTTATATAAATATTTATTTATTTGAAACATATATAAAAAAAAAAAAAAAATTCCGAAGGGTTCTGAAGGAAATGCAATGTTAACCATTCCTTCTCTGCCACTTCGGTAATATGTATAGATAGTCCTCCTACTTATATATTTAAACTAAAGCTAGAATTCAAAATTTGGAGAAAATGGGTCAGCCAGATTTGAGGGAGCTTTTAACTGATAATTGAATTTTTTCGAAATGGGGTCTAACGAAGTTTGGAATGATAATTAGAGAGATGTAAACTAATCATTTTTATTTTGAAATATTTTTCCGAATGAATTGATTTTAGAGGAATTCTAATGTAGATAAGATGTTAGATTTCAAGTATTGGAGATTGATTGAGATTGATAGTGGACTGCAACATTATCACTTTCACTACCTGCTGTTTGGTGAGAACCAACCAAACTTCCACAACAAAAATATGTCAATTTATGAAAAATGAATTAACTGCGATATGAGAAAGTTGTCTGAGTGTTACTATCAGATTTTAAGTTTTAGAATTTCAAATGAAATTTGATGTTTTTGAACACACACACAATCACACAGGAACAATTTTTAAAAAAAATCTGGTGTAAAGCACTCACACGACTTTCTCTTACTCCTTTTAGTTAAATTTAATCAAGATTTTTTTTTAATTGCAATTGGGCAGGCAATAAAAATAGTGGTGGGGAGTGTACTTGAATCCCTGAGCGGTCATATGTGGAGCGCTCTATACTAAAACGAAGAAAGCTTGTGCAAATTTAAGTTTAAACCAACTGACCGACCCCCTCTTAAATCAATTTTTTCAGAAAAATGTTTCAAATATAAAAGTGGTGTTTTTTATCTATGCAACAAGCATTCCAAAAAACTTCAAAATGAAATCGTTTTAACCATTTTCGAGAAATTCCAAAAACTCGAAAGTCTGTTCTGTAAAATCGCACTTCTGCTAAACCAATATTCTTCAAATTTGGAATTCTATCAATGTTCCTAATATGTATTAATATTGTGTAGATGATAAAACCATATATTATACTAAAGTGGTATTTTAGAGGAAATAATAGCGCAACTGTTTCCCCAGAACCTCCAAAAAAATCAATTTCCCCGGGAAATTGCTACAAATAAAAGTGATATGTATTTATGGTGTAGATAGTATACGAAGTTAAAAAAAAAAATCGTTGGAGCAGTTTTTGAGAAAAACACGAAAAACTTAGAGGCTATTCAGTAAAGTCGCACATCCGGTTGATGGATTTTGCCCGAAATTTTGGTGTCTGCATCAAGACATTTATTCGCATCGGTGGTACCAAGTGTGAACTTCCTGCGACTTTTCGTTTTTGAGATATTCTGTTAAAACACACATAAGGTAAAAAAGATGTTTTTCTTATTCAGGTGACCCCAAGACATATATTTCCGTTGAAAACTCAATTCCGATCAGGATTGCACGATCGCAATATTCCTTTTACTAGGAGTAAAAAAAAGTAATAGGTTTTATTTCATCATTTACACCATGATCAACTTTTAATAAAATAAAGATTCAACTGATTTAACACTCACAAGCACGTAAGCTCCTTCAGGTGAAACCTTATATTGTGCTTTACTTTCTTTAGTTACACCTTGAGAATCCACATAGCTAAACTTTTCTTCCAAAGAAAAGTAGCCAGCTTCATCAACAACGGTACGGCTATCATAAAGAACATCCAACTTGCAGGCCTACAAAAAAATATGGATACATAAATATTGAAAGATTATGTTAATAATTTATAATATTAAATATATGAATATTAAATATGAATATCATTACAGCACTCTTTACAACAACCACCGTTTGGCTTTTCAGTTTAGCATTGTCTTTAACTGTATTACTTCTAAGGCCAAGCACAACTTTTTCGTTTTCATTATTAAAAACATCCAAAACCACATCAGCTTCAAGATCCAAATTATGTGATGCATAATGTCCTTTTACATATAAGTCCTAAAAGAAATGCAAGATTTAAAAGATGAAGAATAGATAATAATTTAAAAAAATAACTTTGGATTTATCCATAAAAGTTCATTTTTCAATAAAACTTTAGAAAAAAAAAAAATGTAAATCGTAGATCCTAATTAGAAAATTCTCAAATCAAAATAGTTCTTCTCTATTTAGAAAATGGTTAATTCAAATTTTAGTAAGCCAATTTTGCAAACTTGACTCTCTCTCTAGTTTTCTGCTTAATTGCCTTAAAATAAATAAATTATGATAAAACTACAACAAACACCAATGCACAGATTGTCGAGACACTAATCAAACTTTTGAAATTACTATTACTCGCATTGATCAACTTTAAATGTGAAGCAATTTACAAAATACAATCTATGCTTCATATACAAAGCAACCTATGCTTTACAAAAACTATTAATTAATTAGAACAAAAATCATTTAATAAAATTCGAAATAAAATGTCGATGTAGATTTAACAGTTAAAGATGTTATTTGAACTCTGCTTTGTTTCCCTATTTGTTTTTTAAAAGTAATGAGCAGCCGGTAAAGTTAACTTATTTCTAAATTTAATCAAATTTATTAACTACTGAAAAGTAAATTAGACATATTAGTAAAGAAATTCTTCATTTTCACCTTTCTTAGAGATGGATGAGTTAGTCTTGCTTCCCCAGTAACTTTTAGAGTATCCTTGGTATTTGCAATATCAGAATTTACAATTAAGCAAAGTTTATCATTTTTTTCTTTATTGAGATATAAATTCGCTTCCAATTTCGACGAACCACCTGAATTTTTATTCTCGGCATCATATTTTAATTCTGCTCCAACAGTTCTCTTTGGAAGCGTTACAAATAAACCTGAAGCATATTTATATTATAATAATTTCCAACAATGAATGCCAATTATTCAAAGTAATTAAGTTAAAAGTGAATTCAAAAATCCGACTTTTTAAGTATATATTATACTAAAATTTTTTCATCGAAAAAAAACTCAAACTTCTTCTGAAAAAAACAAACAATTCAAACTTGACATTCGGTTTGGGTATCTCTTTGGGATTCTAAAAGAAAGTTATCTGTTAAAATTCCTCAACCAGAAATACAATTTTACTGAATGGATTTTTCATTTGTTTGCGATTTTCTGGAAAATGTTACAATGAGTTTCTTTAAAGTTAGTGGGCCTGTTACAAACATGTAAATCTATCACTTTTATTTGAGACATTTTTCTCGAGGGGTTCTGGGGGAAATAGAGGTGACGTTAGGCTTCCCATTTCAGATTATTTGACTGGTCTTTACCACCAGCATAATATGTAAATGAGAATTAAATGTGTTGCTGAAATTCCAAGTTTGAAGAAAATCGATTAAACGAAAATGAGAAGTTTGTGAACGTTTTTTGGTTTCTTGCTATTTTTTCGTTAACACACTTATGTTTCTTTAATCTTGTGTACTTACTAGTCATTTTTTCCGTTTGAAAGTCTGTTCCATAAAAAGTTATTTTGAGGGTTTCAGAAATAGGTGGGAGTTCTCGCTACTTTCACAGTATAATAATGAAGGCAATAAAATATTTAATAAAAGTTCGAAGTTAAAAGAAAATTTGTTAATTACAACTATAAGAATTGCAACATGACAAAGGCGTGTGAGTGTTTCACACAAGATTTTTTTCCCCAAAAGAACCACTTTTATAATTAGGAAATAGCAGGCAATTTTGTTTTTATTTGTCTATGTTTAATTTCAGATCCCATTTATTAGATTTTATAAGTGTAGAGGTATTGTTATAAAGCCCAAACTACTGTGACATAAAAGAACTATTGACTTTGGTGTCACTGTTTTGCATCTATAATTGTCTTAAAGGTATAAAGGTAAATGTGAATGAGGGCGTGGTGGTCAGATAGTATTTGTCTGTGAGTATACCAAACCCAAGTAAATACATCCATCAACTACCATTCAGGCCTTTTGTAAATTTCGTGAATGTTGCGATATCTCAGAGTTGTATATGTATTAGTTTTGTTTTGCCGAGATAGCTGCAGAGATGCCAGGATCCCTTAAGAAATTGCTAGTCCATTTCTTCCAAAAAGGATCCCATTTATTACTGTCTTTTTCAAGATTATTGATAATTTTTTTGAGAATGACATTGGTAGATGCAACTATTACATTAATAGACTGAAGTTTAAGCCACCGTGCACTTCCTCTTCAAGATAATTTAAATATAAAGAAAAAGTGTCGGGCTTAATAAGGCAGCTGTACTTCAGTCGGGAACGATAACTCTTGAAATACACTGTGCTATGTACTTGCCACTGGATTCAGGGTTACTCACAGACTCTTCAGTAAATTAATATTTTCGTCAAGACGTTTAGATTTAACAACTTATAAAAGAGACTTTTCTATTTACTTTATCAAATGCGGTTTAAATTTTATGTTTATTATACTGAAAAGTGTAAAAACTTATGAATTCTAGTATTATTTATTTGTTTATTTTATTTGTTGAAGATGTACAATCCTATATCCTTGACAAAAGCCAGTCATGACACTCTATTATATTGTTTATTGTAAGCCAGTGAGAAAATCCGTATAAATACAATTTACTTTAGCAATATTTCAAGACAGATACATAATTCTGTTCACAACATTGTTTATGCCTCCTTGTATACTGGCACAATAATGGAGTTCGTGAAGTTATCAGGAAGTTTGTAACCGTCCAATAATTATATATGTATTATATTTTTCCACAACCAAAAGCTATCCTATTATTTAAAGCTGGTGCTTTTTTTATTCTTTGCTTTGCCCAGAACGTTTTAATACCTTCTTAAAAACAAAAAAAAAAATCGTAATCAAAACTTTCATCTAAAATTTGATGGATGTATACTAAATAGGGTCAGATAGTTGTGAAGAATTTCGCATAGTATTAAAATGGACAAGCAGAGCTTAACGTTAATGTGGAGACTACATATAAGTTTATACTATTTTTAAAATCTCCACTACTTTCTCATAAATCTTTAATATCTCTCAAATTTTGAATATTAATTACAATTGTATTGTATACATGATATTTATTTATTAATTGATAGAGGCTTTTGTCATTTCTATTTAAATTATTTGTATTATATCACAAGTAGTTTTTGTTTTAAAACTTAAGATTTCTAATTCAACTTTAGACATTCATTGTGGAACTTTCAATTTATTTGCCTTTTTATTTAAAAAATATAAGGTATCACAGCATGTGATTTGTATTGTTTCTCTATCTTTTGTCTTTATTACCAGCCACTAGAAGTTACCGATATAATTTAACTCAGGGTCTCATCTACATTCACAACCCACAATAAATTTCTACATTATAGTGCTAAAGTTAAATTTTAAACTGCCTTTGTTTTCTTCTTTTCAATTTAAATTTGGTAGTATTGGTAAATATATATCATCCATCATCTTGAATTATAGAATAATTCAGTCAAAGATAAACCGGAATAATGTTCATATTTCTATTGTTTCTTTCCCGTGCTTTCAATTTGTGCCTCTAAAGTTATAAAGGCTGGAAAATTATATATTATAACAATACTTTAGTGATTATAAACAGAGTTTCCAATCATTAAAATTGTTTGAATCTGAAGTAATGACGTTAATGTAGGGTTAGTAAGTTGGTAGCAGACGGTTATTGTTGGCGCGCTTATTAAATTAGTAAACAAATAAAGAAAAAAATACCAGTTTCTTTATCATGGACGTATGCAAGATATTTGAATTTAACTTGATCAGCTACTTTCGCTTCGATTAAGTTATCCACAGTTTGACCTTTTCTCTTGTAACTTCCTACATAAGAAAGATCTGGAAGACCTCGATCAAGTACATGCAAATCAGCAACAAAAACCACAGTATGCTCATATTCATCAAAACCTTTAAACAGAAGATGAAGTGCTTTATTAAAACAAAAATAAATAAAACTTTAAACAATAAAGTGACTTCTAACTGCCTAAATTAAAACAGGCTGAACTGCTGAAAGGAATTCAATGAAATTTTGCAAGAATTATTGAAATATAAGTTTCAGTTTATTAAAGTGAAATTCATAAATATTTTCTTAAGTACAAATTAATAACTACAAAAAAAATCACCTTATTTTCTACCTCTCGCCCTGTTTTTTAATCTGATTTTTGTTGTCTCAGCTCTCTCGCTTCTAGAATTCATAAGTTGTTTAAAATTATTGTTATTCGATTGAAAACTTTAAATATGAGAAATATTTTGATTAGAAGCTATGCATAACGCTGTCGATGGCTTAAATTTAAGTATTGTAGTATTCCATGAAGCACTTCTTTAAGCTTATTTGTTGTTAGCTTATTTCTTACAAAAACTTTCCAAATTTTGTACATAATTTCACTGAACACACTCACTTCAAGATGATATCAATTAATCTTGATTTAATGAAAAGTAAGTTACGTCACATCTTCTCAAAAGTAGTAAGCGAAAATTTTCGCTCTACTTTTTGTAATATTATTTGGCTTTCATTAATAAAGGACTTTAAATGTGTCACTCATTGCCTCCAAAGAAGCTGCAAACTCACCACCCTTGCTATTTACGTCTTAAATACAATAATAAAGACAGTGGTGATTGTAGCGAGAAAAGAGATGATAGTACAGGCAATAAACCAAACTTTAAAAAAAAGTCATGAATAATAGAATAGTTAACCCATAAATAGTAGATAATAGTAAATAATAGTAAGTACGAGTAGAAATTAAAATATTTCTCAGTACATTTAATCAAATAACAATAATTATAGTCCACTTATAAATTCTAATATTATTTATTTTATTATTTATGTTAAAAATTTACATTCCATACCAACTGAATTTATACATGGGACAAGAATTAATTAAATACTAATAGAGAAGATTTAGTTTGAACTGGGCATTAGGCTAGGAATGAGCGATAGTTGCAAGATCATCCGCATATTCTACAATAACAAAATGTTTTGGTTAATGTTAATCGATAACCTTCTGCTTCTAGGTTTTGAACAATTTAACAATGCCACACAAACATAACGAGACTAATAGAGGGCTTAATGTTTTCCCTGCAAAACTACTTGTTAGCTTTCTTTGTTAGATACCGAGCCGTTAATATCAATAATTACAATAGCCTGAGAATGTAAATGTTGTATATATTCAAATTAAATAATGTACGATAAAGTTAATTATGTTGAACCAACTCGAATGCCTTTTCAAAATCTACGAAAATAATATACAATTTATTTTTGGAGTTTCTTAAATTTTTATATATAATACTACTTAAAACAAAGAGAGCATCGGAACAACTTTTGCCCTGACTAAATCCCAATTGTTTTTCAAGTAGCACGTTATTGATTTCAACCCAATCCGTCAAGCGTCAACAAAGAATATGTGTTATGTGATTGATTTAATTAAGGCAATTCCCTTGTAATTATGCTGAACTTTAGGGTAACACTCTGTAAAATTAGTTTAAGTTTCGAACAACCCCAACTCTTGAGTAACTGTTCTTGGTACTAACTTTGATTATACAAATTTGCATACAATGAATGAATTCTGGTAATATTTTTAAAATAAAAGATTCAACTTACCAGAAATTCTCACTCTGTTAAGAAGCTGAGCCTTTGAACACTCGCCTTCGCTATTACAAAATGTTCGTTCTAAATTAAACTCATTATCATTGTGCTGGTATTCAAGAGCAATAGATCGTTTACCACTTTTGACAAGAACCTTGGCCTTTAAAAACATTTTTTTCATTTGAGTATTATTAATTCAGTATTATATATAGTAATTAGACTGTTTTTATATAATGATTCATAAATGCGTACCGCTTTCTCGTTTTCAGTACAAATCCAAGTGCCTTTAAAATTAAGAGGAAACTGTTGGTCATTTGCTTTCAAAACACCATTTCCTTCAATTATTTTCTCGTTTCCATCTTCTCTTACAACATAATTCGAACTGAAACAAAAAAAACAATATGAATCAGTACTGAAAAGTACATAATATGAACGTTTATCAAAGTAAGAAATTTTTCTATGAAAAGCAATTTCGAAATTAAAAAGTTGAAAAAAAATGAGTATAAAATGGAAAATGATTTTAGACTAAACCAAATGAACTTCAATAGCATTTGGCATTGAGAAGTATTTCTAATTTCGGATAAACTATTTACGGCTTTTCAGTGTACAGCTTTTAATTTCTCTAATTTGTAAGATTTCCACTCATTAATGAAATAAAAGTTAATGACGAATGTTTTAAAAACCGAATGAACGGGGAACCGAAATTCGAATAGCAACCTTCGAATTTTGTTAGTAATGGCCGACCATTGCCTATTTGTGATAAGTAAGGATTAAGAAAACAATTAATTAATAAAATAAATAAACTGCTATATAATATAAGGATACTACAACTAACGTGGAAAATCTTGGCTCAAAATGGGTGGTTCGTAAGTTGCTTTCATTCTAGAAAAAAAAGTAAGAAATTTCTTAATGCTGATATTGAGGTAAATCCGTAATGCTAAATAATAATCAGGATTTAATCTCAGAGTTAGCTTTTTTTTTATTAATTCTGCATGATTTCGGATTCTCGTCCATCATCAAAATATGTCTTATCAAGTTCGTGTGAAGAGTTGACTTCCACTTATAAAATTTCTGTCAACATCTACTCAAGAAATAAGTTCCAAATTAATATAGTCATTAACTTGAGAAAAGGTAATTAATATAGTCATTAACTAATTTTCGAAGAGGATCTCCTTATGATACTGAACAGATACTTGTTAGAGGAAGTATTGCGAACGTGCCAGGTTTTCGAAATTGAGTTTTCATCGGAAATAAACGTTTTGAGGTCCCCTGAGTCCAAAACATTTTCAGAAAATGGCCTGTATGTGTGTATGTGGATGTGTGTGTGTGTGTGTGTGTGTGTGTGTGTGTGTGTGTGTGTCAGTGTGTGAAAAGAATATCTCACAAATGAAAAATTGCAGGAAGCTCACACTTAGTTTAGGTATAACAACCGATACTGAATGGTTTTTTTCAGTTTTGTTGTGATTTTCTCGAAAACGGCTCCAATGATTTTGTTTGTATTTGATATATCAGCTACACATACAAAGAGCTAAACTTCTATTTGAAACATTTCTCCGGGAAAATTCATTTAAGGGCACTTTTGGGGAGGGGTGTGGATACGGTTTCTAAAGTGCTATTCCAGTTATTACATAATTCTATCTAAATAACGGGAGAACACTGTCCGGAGGCCGGCAGTGCACTGAGAAGGCTCCGGGCGCAAATGACCTTAGATGTTGAGACGCCTTAATTTAAAAAAAAAAAAAAAAATATTAATTAAAATTAAATATGTTGTCATAATTCCGAGTTTGAAGAAAATTGGATGACCGGAAGTGGACTGAAAGTAGTTTTCTTTTGCATTTTTCTCGAAAATGGCTCGAAACGATCTTCATTGAACTTTTAATATTAACTACACGTACAAGAGTTACAACTTTTATTTGCAACATTTCTCCGTGACAATTCATTTAAGGGCATTTTTGGGGAAGGGGAGGGGTTATGATTCCCGTTGAAGTGCTGCTTCAGTTCACTACATAATTCTATCATCTAAATGATTTTAATTAGAATTAAATACATGTCAAAATCCCGAGTTTGAAGAAAATCGGATGACTGGAAGTACGCTTTTGTTGAATAGGTTTTTCAGGTTCTGCGATTTCCTCCATACAATTGCCGACGGCTTTAAACACTAATAAGAATAATTGAAGTGTGAAGAAAATTTGCCATTTCGCAGTAAGAGAAAGACGTGTGAGTGTTTCTCACCATATTTTTTTTGTTTATGTTCTCCGCGCGCAGACACACTCATTTATTCATTTATACTGGTCATTATAAAGACGTGTTACCATATTATTCGTTCTAAACATGTATTTCCGTTCATAAAATGAAAATCTATTAAAAATAACAAGGACTTCCTTATAGAAATAATAAGAAGAAAATGTGAATAGAATGAATAGCAATATAAAAATAGAATTATAGAAATAATAAGAAGAAAATAATAGAACAAGCCAACTTAATGAAAATGATCTAGAAAATTGTATTTGTTTAAAAATGGGCGTTTGATAATAAAATCCATTACATAAAACATATCAATCTTTTTGAGTTATTGCCAAAAATTTGGAAAAAATCACACTAGATGCATATTATCTTTTTAAGAACATAAAACGTTTGTGTTCATTTTTTGTTAAATTAAAATATTATATTTATTTTTTGTTTTATAATCTGTTTTTTACCTTGCCGATGCTATTAGTTTTTCATCTTGTTTAAATGTAAATGTAATCTTTTTGCCTTCTCCCCTTCCTGGCCTGTTACTTAGCTCTAAATTTAATTTCCTCAAACCTCGGAATGGCGCATCAAGGTTATGCTTAATGAAAAAGTTGTCAATTGATTTGAGCATGAGTTCACTGTCTAAGGTAAAGCTGCCACTTCTTTCGCCAGTCCATTTAGCTTTCACTTCCGAAGCCCAATGTTTTTCTCCCTTAACGATAAAATAGTTAGTAAGTCAAAATTATTTTAAGATATACTGTAATAGGATATAATATTTAAGATATACTGTCACTATACTAGGCTTAATAATATATTATCAATTAAAAGTAATGTCGACAACAAAAAGTAATAATACAGACTAAATAAAATTGAAAATAAAATTTTCAAGAAACGTGAAAGAATAAAACAATATTAAGCCAGAAAGTTCTAATAAAATTATAATTAATATTTTTGAAATCATTCCTTGAAATATATTTCTATATTACAGAAGTAAGGTTAAATTTAATACAGATAAAATAGAGTTACGCTGAGAAAACTTAAGGGAGATAAATATAGACAAAATCTGTATTCATTTAATTTTATGTACAAAGTTATGAACTAATTTACCTTATTATCCACTTTCCAGAGAAACTTTGTTTTTCCATCAGGATGTTCAATTACCAATTCAATTAGTGGATGATGTGGATCAATTTCGATTTTACTTAAAACAGCTAATTTTTTATCTTTAGTTATAAGTACTAATTCTGAATGCAAGCCTTTTCCATTCTTCACAACCTAAAAGAAATAACACAATAATCATTCACGTGCATTTTTAAACTGGCAGATATTTATTATGATAAATATGTGTCGCGTTTCTTGTTGCGTTACTATTTGTATTTGTTGCGTTTCTTGATATTATATGAAAAAGGAGGTGATGCAGCCACATTTTAACAAGGCCCAACATTTAGACATATTTACTACACCTTACACATTAGCCACTCTGAATATACTTTTGCCTTAGAAAAAAAAAATTAATTTTATCGATATGTGACAGGAATTCATCTTGTTTCTACTTCTGGCCGATCCTCGCGAATTTCAATAATATTTACTCTAAAGGCTGATAAACAAACAAATTGTAATATATATATATATATAATATGTTTATATATTTTATTATATATATATATATATTATGGAAAATACAGCATTTCATTTCAAATACATCAGAGAATTTGAAAATGTATTTAAAAAATAAAAAAACTAACTTTGTTTTTCAGCAGTAAATCTACTTTTCCGTGTTCAGGGGTATTCCCAACTAAGTGGAAAGTCCCAACATTTTCGTTATTTCTCTCAGCTTTCACATTTAGATCTGCAGTTTTACCCTCCCAAGATAGAACAGCATTTCCATCAGCTTTTCTTGTGTTTTGATCTCTATTAAAACGCATTATGCATTTATAAAAATAGGATTCAAATGTACAGAAATTTTATTATTCGCTGTAAGCGCATCAAAAGTATAAACAAATTATGCCTCAAAATTATAATAAAATATAATTTTTTAAAAAATGAATGAAAGCAATACTGATATTTACTCAAACCAGTGTGCAGATCCAGAAAGCTTTCTTCTTGATAATTTGTTGGTTTCCCATTCGGCTCCATAATTCAAGCCGTTTGGTTCACAGTTTGCTTCACCACTAACTTTTACAAAGTTCTCATTATTCCAATGGAATTCATTGGTAGATTTCACCTATATTAAATATTGTACAGAATTAGTTCATATTTTTAAGTGATATCAAAAATTAAGTCATTGACCCTTCACATTTACCTTATATTTATTATCATCATTGAACAGATCTACGAAATTTGAAGTTGTCCATTTCACTGAGGTAACAGGCGAATCATGTGGAAGTTTAGCAGTTAAATCTCCAGCTAAAACGTTTCCACCTACTTTTCCATTACTCTCTAATTGGATTTCTGATCCAGCAGTCAAGACGAAGTGATAATTTAAAGGTGGTAAACTATCAAGATCTTTCAAATCATCATCAAATAATTCTGTGGGTACTTCAGAATCTAATTTTAAGGTGACTGGGCTATCCAATAAACTTCCAGATGCAGCAAACTATAAACAAATGAAAAATAGTGTAACAACGTAAAAAATGAAAATAGTTGTTGTGATTGGTTCCTGATGATGGGCGAACGCCCGAAACCGGTCGTTGACCACAAAAAGAAGCAGGTTATCACGGAAAATATCTTTGATGAAAAATTAGAATGTCTTGGAATTTGTCTCAGGATGGTCCTGGAAAAGGGAAGCGAGCCCAAGATTCAGAGGTACTCTTTACTCTGCCTAGCATATTATACTGTCGATAAGAAACAGTTATACGAGTATACAAACCTATGGACGAAATGAACATCTTAGAAAAGTTCGTCTTTCTGATTTGATTAACAATGGACAATGGTGCAGTGTATGGTTCGAATTCAAGAAGATTATTCACGCCAGTTCCATCAACTAAAGGACTAAGGCAAGTCGATGCTCGAGCATGCCTTTTATTTAATCTGCCTCTAGAGATACAATGGATCCAGACACCACGCACGAATTTTAATATAACTGTTAATTGTTGCGAAAGTCGACGATTTTGTTATTATCGCCAGGTCAGATGCTGCTTTAAGGGAAGCTTTCCTCGCTTTAGATATGGTGGATAGAAAAATAGGACTCCAGATAAATGAGACAAAACCAAAATATATGTGAACTGGAAATCCCAGCGGATCGGACGGCTCACATTCTAAGTCGGTCTTTATAAATTTGAAAATGTAAAGGGATTGTTTATCTCGGTACACAGATGAATTCAGATAACGATATGTCGGCTGAGATAAGGAGGCTCATCTTAAATCCAACCTTGCCTCCAAACACATTTAAAAAGCCGACTTATCTCCCGAGATACAAAGAAGGCTGTATAAAGTCATTATTGGGTCTATCCTTAAGTAGCTCTGATACAGGTATCATTTTCAAAGCGGACGAACAAAACTCTTCTTTGAAAGGAAGATTTATAGAAGAATATATGCCCAGTGCTAGAAGGTCAGATTTAGACGCGAAGTACCAACTTGGAGTTCTACTGCTAATCTCAAGAGCTAACATAATACAAGTAAATAAAACTGGACGACTTCTGAGCTAACCCATTGTCTTCATGGGTATCGAGGAAATTCTCAAGAAACTTCAGGCTGAGCAACTATATGGAACCAGACTCATTGGGCCGCGGTTTAGATGGATGAACGATGAACGGACTGAGAGAGAGGATGCCGAAAGCCTGATCAATGTACCAAAATTGGATGTGGCTGCACAAGACCGCATAAACTGGCGGAAGCTAATTCAGGAGGGAGGAATCAAGATTGAGTTGTCGCGCCAATGCAGTAGCAGTAAAAGTTGGAATTCCTTCCTGGGCAGGTTACTCTTCTTCTTCTGACATGAGGTTGCTTGGCAAATGGCTTTTCAAACGTCTAGGAAAATTGCTAGTTATGGTCAGGCAGCATACATATTGGTGAATGGATTACTGTGCGTGCTTAGTTTGTTGTGGAATATGTTATGAAGAAATTTGGTGAGGATCGGTCAAGAACGAAACATTCAATTATGCCAACGTTTCGACAGAGTTTCCTGTCTTTGTCAAGGCTTTAATATATAGATAGTCGTGAAGAAAGAATTTTTAAATATACACATTGGTTACATCGCGAAACATAAAAAAGAAATTTAAAAGTTACTATTACTTGACTCAAATCATCTACAGAAACGTTGGCATACTTGAATGTTTCGTTCTTGACCGATCCTTACCAAATTTCTGCATAACATAATTCATCAACGGTCAACAAATACTTTTATATTTGTTGTTAAATGTTTTGTTAAGTTGTTGTGCTAGGCTGTTTACAAGTGGGTCAGTTAACGACTAAATTGAGTAATAGTAAAATAATTCATAATTTGTTTGGTTTGTATCCGTTTAGTGTTGCGGTTTGACTGTTCCCCAGAGTAACAGTCCGTATGTCCATCTTGGCCTTTTATAAATTGGTAAAGTTGTATTTTGTTTTTCTTATCTAATTTAGATCTTTTGTCGAGTAAACGTTTAACAATAGTATCTAGTTTTCATGGCGTGATGAGTTTTCGTTACGTGAATGAGTGGATTGGGCTTCTTTCTAAGTATAGAAAGGTAGACAAATATCTTTCAGATGAGATATGGGTGCTTAGTTAATGTAAATAGTCGGACAATTTGAGCGTTGGAGAATAAATGTTATATGTGAACATTTCGATTCATTAATTTTGGTCTTCCAGAGTTTGAGATGTTCTTAAATGGTCCTATAACTGAGAGGATGCTACTGTGACGTCTTTGTTTGTTGAAAGAATTGTTATGTCATAAGTGGTCTGTCATAAGTGTTAATTGATGTAAGAAATCCATTATACTATTAGAATATAATGTCGGTCGAAGATCTTCCCTGCGATAATCCTGCCTTTTTGGTGATCTACTGCAGTATGTTATCACTACTTCATATGAAGAAAAATCTGTCTGAAAGATACTTTTTAGTATTAGATAATATCCGTCAAGCAGAATTTGCCTGATTTTAAAAAGGACAACATTATGTCTGAAAAGGACACCATTATATTTGTAATGGAAGACACTTATGTTTATGTCACTTATCTGAAGATATAGGGATGCACGAAGTATAAAGTAACCTCTTTCCAAAGAGAATATTGCGTCAACCAGTAAGTGACATTATTGTATTGTGAAGTGTGATACCCTAAATCCAAACTGTTTTGTGGGAGCAGACTGCCTAATTACTTATTAAATTAATCGTTCGAAAATTTTAGAAATTACTTGAGAAGACTGATAGGACTGTGAAATCTAGTTTGGTTTTGGTATATTTATAAATGAAAATTTCCATTGAATTGGGAAGTGTGACAGTAGCAGATTCAAGTTCATCAAATAATTGTTCTATGTAAGAAGGATATGGGTAGCTAATTCATGAGGTGTGAATGTTGAGGGCAGCATTATTCCTCGTCAGAATTTCCACTTGTCTGTTAGTCTTTCATACGCATGATGGAGTTTTAAATTGGCGTAGTCGTCAGTAGCCGCTAGGATCCTTCTTCTCTTGATAGATTTTCCGAGTATGAAAAGAATTTGTCAGCTTCATGTTTCCTACATATCAGAGTGGTAAACGTGATTTAAGTATTGATAAATCATGAAGCGTTAGTAAGGATGGGAGAATGTATTTGTGGAAGTAAAGTTTGTTGGTATAGTAATCACGACCTAACAAATAAATTGTGTCTAAATATACAAAATAAATTTTAGCAATAAAAATTACCTCTCCTTTGATAAGCCATTTATCATCTCCTTTAGGGGACTTTTTGAGTACCAAGTGAGAAGTAAGATCCTTTTTATCAGATGTAGTGAAATGCAAGTTGAACTGAGAGTCAAAATTTAATTTTTCGAAGTTCACATTTTTACTAACACCTTTTAATGTTAGTTTCAAAGGTTCTTTTCCACTTTCCTGAACTAATAATTCTACAATACCTGCTCCACTTGCATCGTGAGAGTTAGTGAAATCATAATTTTCACTTCCTACTAGTAATACCCGATGTCCATTGGGAAGTACAAGCTTAAAAAGAGCAAGCAACAAAATATTATTTAAGTTTTTCAAAAGCAAATATATTGTAAAAATTAAAAAAAATTAATTTGAAAAACGGATTTAATATTTAAATCACAACGGATTAATCTTGTTTTATATAAATTTAACTAATAATCTTACCACTATATCATTGCAAAAATATATCAATGACTTTTTTTTTTTTTTAATTACTTCATTTTTTGATTATCAATAATTTACTTCACTTTAAATAAAAGATCATTTCAAAGCTGAATTCTGTTAATGATAAACGAATAAATATGAAAACTCAAATGGTTAGATAAGATCACATCTAAACGGAACATTCTGAGCAGTATGGTCCAGATATTAGTAGTAGATAGCTTGATAGACAGGAAAGATAATAGACTGCAAGAAGTGCCAAAATGCAAGACAAACTTTGATCGCTTCTTAAAAATCTCTAGAGATTATAAATTATGACAAAGTATTTACAGTATGAAAATATGCTAGTATGAAATAACCTTCAAAATTGGAAACATTATTTAAAGCAGATAAATTATCTTTGCAGAATTTAATTACATATTTATAGATATAAATAGATTAGATAGATATAGACCTATTAAATAGATATAGGCCTAATCACTAATATAAAAAGTCTGAGAAACTTTCACACGACTTTCTCTTACTGCAATTTAAATAGTTATTATTCAAACTTCCTTCAAACTTGAAATTTTTCACTAAATTTAACTGACTGGCTTCAATATTTCATAATATTGCTGAGAAAACGTAAACTAAATATGAAGGAAAACTTACCCAGAACTCCTAAAATCTATAACTTGGAAAAATTTGCAAACAAAAGTGATAGGATTCTTATTAATATAATGTAGATGATAGGCACACGGAAATGGCACTTTAGAGGAAAGCCTAACTTCACCCCTCCTCAAAATATCCTTAAAATTAATTTTCCCGGTTAAATGTTCCAAAATAAAATTAGGAGCGCTTTATATGTTTAGATATTTCAAGTTTAAGGCAATTGTCGGAATCCTTTTTTCATTAAATTGGTACTACTTGAACGAAAGATCAAGTTTGAAAACTTCGGGCGATTTTCCGTTTTTGAGTTATGCTGACCACAAAACTCGCTATCGATATTTTGACTAGTCTATCCAACAGTATGAAAAAGTGAAAATAGTGGATCATATTCCATATAAAAAATTAGAAGGAAAAATTCTAAACTAAAAACTAACCTCCAGTTCCCCTGCAATATGATTGTTTTCTTCATTTCCTTTTTGTGAACCCTTTAGATTGAATACGGTTTTTTTCCCAGCAAATACTAGCGCATTCCTAAATTTTAGAAATATTATTAGTAACTAGTAATTAATTCTATTGATTTAGTATTATTTTTTAGAATTATTAGTAATTAATTCTATTATCAAAATTTATTCATCAATATAAATAAAATAATAATATCCTTAATTTCATCTTTTTAAAAAGACATTTAAAAAAATAAATAAATTCACACAGTTTTCCTTCAGAATTCATTACAACTTTTTTGCAGACTGCAAATATTTTAAAAGATCTTATAACTATATGAGATTGACCAGCATTGCGGACTAAACAATTCAAAAAATCGAATCACATTAAACCCTATCAAGTAAAAAAGCTCATTAAATAATTCATATTTATAATCATAAGGCTATCACAAATAAAGCTCATTCAATGATTTTTCTATTTACACAATTTTCCTTTAGAATATTTAGTAGGGGGAAACGCAGATATTATTTTAAAATAGATTTGTTTCGCAGGTTGCTTTTAATTTAATTAGTAAATGAGATATTATAGATTTTAGAAAAAGATTTTGATTTAAATGATACTAGGCTTTTGATGCTTTTTAAGAGAAAGATTCTTCAATGTTATAGTTGAAAAGTTACAATATTATATAATGAAAATTCACCGAAAATGTAATGAGAAACATTTGTCACCACGATATAAAAATAGTTCAGAACACTACAAAAGGACACCTAATACGATAATATATGAACACGATAATATATCTACAACAGAGATTTTTACAATTGGTAATAATTAAATGTTATTTTATAGAAAACTGTAAAATCGTACTCACTTTGAGTCAACAGCATTTTCTTGTAAAGAGGTATCAGTTTGGAACTGAAGTGTTTTTTCAGGATTACCTGGGTCCCAACATAATTCTACAGATCCACTATATTTTGAATTTGTCACTACAAAATTTGCCTTGCCATCCAACTATTAACAAAGAATGTTATTACTGACATTTGCTCTAATTTAAACTTAATGTAAAATATGACTAAAACGAAATATAATAAATTTTTAAAAAAATTTACAATTAGAGGTTAATTTAAATTCTAAAAAGTAGCTAAAATTTGAACATTAATGTCTATATAATATTTTAATCAATTTTCATAACATTATAAAACACTCACTTGGCGCTGCACTTTCGGTAATTCTACCTTACTCTTTGCCTTAAAATTAGTTCCATCAAATACAAAGTCCCCTTGAGCGAATACATATTCAGGTACTTTTAATTTAAATGCGCCTGATGGTTTGTCACCTGGTTTTACATTGAAATCTGATTGCAAGTATTGTTTATTTCCAGCTACAGCATTCAGATGACCTTTTGTTTCCAAATTATTGTGTTTGAAACCACCTTTCAGCCTGTTTACATATTTACAATAAGAAACTATCTCGAGGAAATGGAAAGTGTAAACTAATTCTAAAAAACATACTTGACATTTTTAGGATCGGCTGGTAAGATGAGATCAATATCTGCTGAATAGTCCAAATCATTCTTATTATGCTTGTGTGTTGCGTGTGCTCGAAGTTCATATCTACCACCAGGTTTAATATCCAAAACATTAATAAATTTTGATTGATGATTTTTCAGTACCTTTCTAGATAAGGTCAGGCCAACACTGTTACCCATCAGCTCCCACTAGGAACAGTAAAAAGAAAGAGTGTGAAACTTTTTTATTGGAGTTCTAGAGCTATCAAGGATGTATGGTCTCTTTCTTTTATTTTTCTATTGCTAATTAACCGATTGAAAATAAGCCAATAAACCGATCGAATTTAAAATAATTCTTTACATTTTCAAGGATTTAACACTTGAATACACTTGCAATACTTCTTGCAGAATAATAATAAAATAAATAAATAAATAAATAAAATAAATTGAATTAAAATTAAGATGAAGAAAATTTATAAATTAATTAGATAGATCGATAGATATTAAAGTTTAGCTGAATCTTATAACTATTTATATGAGATAATGAAATGAAATAGCATCCATACTACATATTAAAAAGAAAGTAACAATAAAGCTAAATAAAAATACATCTTAAAGATTATATCTTAGAAGCATAAAATATTAAATGGTATTTATAAATCTTATGGTTAGATATTTAAAAAGAAAAAAATTAAACAAATTATGACTTAAAGACTGCCATAACCGCAGTACTTTTTTGGAATAATTAAATAATTTTATGAGGTCCTCTTTCACAGCAGCTGATAATAATAAGTAAAAAAAAAATTGTCATTGATAATTGAGAAACTATGATAAAAAACGTAATTTACTCTGACAGATTTATATGCAGGACATTCTAAAATATGTGAATTAAATCTTCATTCACGACGATACAAATTTCCCAGATTTTTGAAGGATTTATAATATTATGTTATATTCTTTTGTATAACAGTCATTACAAGTTCATAACTATGCAATCAATTTGGTGATTATAAAAGGAATATTTATGTGTAAATATTTCTGGGCAGTTGCCTTAGCAACTTAATATAGTATGCTCCAGGCAGTAATAAATTTATTAAAACAAACAAACTTACTCGAACTTCGGCATTATAATCTCCTTCTTTTTTTGTATTAACTTCTCCTTGTACTAGCAATTGAGCCGAATATCGGTCAAATTTTCCTCTTAGATCAGTTTTCAAACTTTTCTCTGTAACTCTGAAGCCCAAATGTCCATCAAGATTCACTAACGGATATGTAGCTGCGAACAGAAAAAAAAGAGTATATTAAAATAGCAATTATATCTACTGCTGTAGGTAATTTTCGTATTGATACATAAAGCTACATTAGAATTCTGAACCTTCATAAAGGCCTTATATTAAATAAAATAAAATCTGGATTGAAACTTTCAGTTACTGCAATTAACATATTACTGATGATAAATCCAAACATAATAAAACTTTATTTGAGGAAAAGTACAACCTCAACCTTCCTCCGAAACACCTCCTAAATAAAATATCTCGGAAAAAGTTTTTAAAACAAAAGTGATAGAGGGCTCTGTATGTAGAGGTATTATACTATTTTAGTATAATAACTATACATGGTATAATAACTTGGTGTTTCATGTAGCAAATCGCAGGAAAACTAAAATGTGATCAGTAAATTCGCACTTTCTGTCGACCGACCTTTTTTTAAACTCGGCATTAAAGTGGCAACACTTTTAATTCAAATATAAAGTATAGGATCATATAATAAACTAAAATACTATTGTAGAGGAAAGCACACCCGGACCCATCTCCCCAAACCCACGAAAATTACCGGGAAAATGTTTCAAATAATAGGTAGCTCATTATGTAAGAAGTCCATGTTTAAAGAAAATCGCAAAAAAGTAAAACAAATTCTGGAAAGTGGTATTTTCGGTTGGAGTAGTTTTCAAGAAAATCACGAAAACCTGAAGAAAAAATAACATTCAGTAAAGTCACACTTTCGGTTGATGGGTTTTGCCCGATACCGTCGAATCAGATGCGATGGGTTGTACCTAAAACGAATAATACAAACTTTGAAATTCTTGCTATTTTTTTGTTTTTGAGATATTTCGTTAAAACATATATAGGTTATATGGTTAAAACATATATATATATAGAGTAGGCCATTCGCTAAAACATTTTTTGTCACTCAGGGGACGTAAGAGAACACGATTTCCGTTGAAAAATCAAATTTGAAAATTTGACACGATCGCAATACATCCTCTCTTACCAAGGGAGTAAGAGAAAGTAAAAATTATTGAAATTAAATATTATCACAGTTTTTGGAATCAATTATCTTAAATCTTATTAAAAAACTTATAAAAAAAGGAACTTACCAGTATTTTCAGTTCCATAAATATTTTCTTTTTTGTTTAATTCCAATTTATTGTGAACATATATCTTGTTAGTGGCACTGTTCTGATCTGGTCCATGTACTGCGTTCAGCTTGCTCTCATACTGTTAAATGTTTTACTATTTATTTGTAACAACTTAAAATTGTTTAAATGAATTTTAAATTACAAACATTTAACTATAATTTTTTTAGACATATTGGTTATCAACAATAATGGTAGTAGAAATCATTCAATTCTTTGTATTTATCATACCTTAATACAGAAAGTCTAGGTTTAAATAAACGACTTTTCTAATACTGCTATTTTCACATTACTAATTTATCATTGTTTTTTCAACTTGTAAACTGAAATTCTCCCTTAATATTGGATCAATGTAATATTGATATAGTACTTAATAGCCTCTCCCAAGAATCCCCAGAAATTTTTTCGAAAAAATATTTCAATTAAGATAATAAGCCTATATATTTGTAGAACGTTCATAATTTTAAAGAATTTCTTTGGAGTTGTTTTCGAAAAAGCGAAAAACAGCAAAAGTCATTCGATAAAATGACACATGTAATGTTATTTATAAAACCAACATAAAGAACCCTGCAATCTAGAAGGTCTAATAAAGTTCCCTCAGTATTAACGTTTGTGAGTAGACATGATGTCATGTGTGAACGAAAGAATGGTTAAATGTGAATTGGATGTTTGGCAGAGAGGTAGAGTTTGCTTGTGACGTTCGGTAAATTACTTTAAGTTGCACAAAACTACCACTGCAGACTATTTATTGCTTGGATATCAATGTAAAGTGTATCAATGTCTTTGTTAGTAGGCTGGAGTTTCCGCAACGGCGCAAGATCCGTGAAAACGTGTCTAATACAATTCCTCATTTAGGTTCCTTTTGTTCAGAGTGCTGGATTTTATCCGAATTTTCTTATTATATCCATTGGTAATAAATTAACGGAATATCAAATTTAACTTTCCCTTATATTTCATTTTAGCAGAAATTGCTTACCAAACACATACATTTTATTTTTATATATAAAACATATATAGCAATATAGCGTGAGAAGAAATTGCAAATTATTAGTTAAAACTTTTGAATTTGAATATATTTACTTTGCCATTTGGTGGATCATAGTAGTAATCCCATTTTACATTGAGGTTGAAGTCTGGATATTGAGATGGCAATATCGTTAACTGATTGTAACCGTTTTTGTCTTTTCTTTTAAAATTTCCTTTAACTTTGACATGTTCATTATCATAATGAACCAGAACGTCTAAGTCAAGGCCATGTGGAGTAGTACTTCCTGTACCATCAACAGAATATTTTGTTCTTGGAGTATTCAGGGCTAAATTTTCAAATTTCCATTTCTTTTCATTGTCATGAGTTTCAACAATAACAGCTCCTATAAAATTAATCCAAATTTAATCCAGTTTTTTTTTTAAGCAACGAATTTATAAACAAAGATTTTGCTTTTATTAAGATACAGAGTGTTGAAGTAAATATTGTTAGTGTAACTAAATAAATAAAAATCACGTCAATTGAATGGTTAGCTCGACAACAAACCTGTTAAAGTAACAACTTGTGAAGAATGCTTTGGTCCTCCTCGTCTTCCAATTAGTGCAGATTTAGTCTGTTCCGGAGCTTTATACTCAAGAACTGGTTCAAATTTTACAACGTTTCCTTGCTGAGACTTTACAGCTCCCGTTCTCAAAAAGTATTCTACTTCATCATGGATGAATTTTACATTAAGTGATAACTCCTTCTTTGTTAAAACAAAAGCGGCTAAAAAAATGAAGAAAGAAAACAAAATCTCGGAAATTTTGCAAAGGACACATTAAAAAAGATGTAATATTTAAATTTTAAAAACTTACCGTCAAATAATGCAGAGGTCCAAGGAGATTTCAAATCCACTTTCAAATAAGTTTTATCTCCTAGAGAGCCTTCTACATGAAAGGATACCTTGCGATTCTCCCTCGAGTTCGGAGTGTCAAAAAGTAATTCAAAAGTTCCAACATCTGTAGAAAAAATGTGGAAATTATAATTATTATTATTTATTTAAGGCGCGTTAAAGTCTATGGTCATTTGAGCACGGAAGCCTTCTCAGTGCACTGCTGGCCTCCGGACAGTGTTCTCTCGTTACAGACAATACTACTGCCCATCACCGGACAGTGAGCTGTAGAGGCTCCTAGGAAGAAAAAATCTAAGGGTAGCACGCTGAATTCGAACCTGGAATCTCCGCGTTTAGTCTAGCGCGCTAACACTGAGCTAATCCCTACCCTGAAAATTATTTAATTACGTTTCAATTTGTCATATTCTTATTTATAATATTTGAAACCATTGTTTTTACGAGTAAGGAAAAATGTAAAAATTGCTGCTATTAAATTATTACATTATCAGAATAGCATACGGACCTTCTCTTTCGTCAGCGTAAATTTTGAAATGATAGTACGTTAGTGAATCATCATCTTTATCAACATGTAAGGATAATTTCGATGGTCCATAAGAGGGCAAAAGAGATCTGTGTCCTTCCCAAGGTACATCTACTTCACCACAGACTGTTACACCAAGTAGTGTATTAAGTTGATCGAAGCAGCCATTATACTTTTCTCTGAAATCAATTTTGCTTTTTATACGTTCCATATAATATGTAAGATTTATAGGAATACCACTTGTTAATGTAAACGGTGGATTTAACACACACAAAAATAAATAAAAACTGAATCAGTTCATAACACATAATAATTCAAATGAATGGTCTTGATTTAAATCTGAATACAATAATAACTGGCAAACCAAAATTATATCCTCGATTCCTGAATATAGTGCACATTTAGCAATTCAGAAACGATTCAAAGGAATCTAGCGTATAAAGACTGCTTAGGACATTTAATTAAAATTATTATAACAAATAATCATTACCTTTTGACGTCAAATACAAGTGGTACAGCGTGTTCTGGACTACCAGTCTTCTTTACTATGGTAGCTACATCAGTAGTAACCGATAAAACATCTTGTTTCTTTACAGGCAATCCAAATTTAACATCAACTCCACGTCCTTCAAGCACTCTAAATGTCACATCAGAACCAGTAGATGTATGCACGTTGAGAGCAACTTTTACACCACCTTCAAATGCCACAGCATCCAATACAAAATCACCTCTTATCTCGACAGCAGCACTACAACAAGATGTATTTCATTATTTTATAAATACAAAATTGAAATTAAGTATTTAAATAGAAATAGATTTGGATTTTAAATAGAACTGAAATATTATATCTTCAAATTATCCTGAAGAGAGATTATCATTGCAATCATAATCAATAGGAATAATACTATAAATTTCTATATTTCTTTATTATCTATTCACTACATAAACAAGTAAGCAATTTTTTGTTCCGTTAATGGTCACCATTTTGGTCACTTTTTTTTCGTGTTTTTATGTTAATATTGCAAAAATTAGACTGCACGGATTTTCAAGCGGCTTGCACATTTGACAGAATTTTCTGTAGAATATTAATGGGGTAGGGATTGAGCGGGGACAGAACGCCAAAGGCGATAAGGAGGCGGAACCCCCTCCAGGGGTTTGAGTATCGAAGGCCGTTTTGTAAATTCTGTAAAGACTTTCTTACATGCATGTTTTCTTAAGCCCCATGTAGAATTTTCGTATCGTACCCTTACCAAAATTTAGCTAGCAAATTTGTGAGAGAAATGAAAACTTTCCTTTACTTTTCTACAATTTCATATCCTCTTATAATTCTGTTGTCATCATGAAGAAGATTATATGCAAATTGGCATAGCGATTCGAAATGGAGGGACGAATTAATGGCTTTAACAATAATTTTGAAAATAAAAAGTAGATTATATGTTAAAGAAGGGGTTGTTTAGTAAAACCAGGAATTTGTTATTCTCCCCAGTGTTTCAAAATATTAAAATATTAATTATTAAAAACATTAAGATTTTAATTGTATTTTAAACTGACATTAAAAGTAAAATGGAGTCTGATGATGTATGCTACTATTTAATGCAAACATAATTATATAAATAGACTGCTTAATACTAATATTATTCATTCCATAATGTATATTACGTGAAAATAACTTTAAAAGAATGAAATAGTTATTCCTGTAAAATATTGCCTATTTTGTTAGTCTATCAAATTGAAATTTTCCAGTATTACCTAGTTATCATGAAATCTTTCGATTATAAACTTTGAATAGAGAAGAAATAAATAAATATGTAAAACATGAAATATGAAATGAATTGAGAGCAAAAATACCTTGGAAGTACTTGGAGTCGAACGTCAGTATTCTTTGGATCTTTTAGAAGAGCGGCGACATCGAATTTACCGTCCAGTTTAAGTCTGAAAGCAGTTGAACCTAATGCTCTTAATTTTAGCGGTAAACCTAATCCTGTAGGATATACTACTTCTTCATCCAAGAAGGTGAAATGTTTTCTATAATCAAACTATAACCATATTGCATAAGTATGCTATCATTAAAAGAGAAAGCACTGAAATAATAAGTTTAATTATATGAGATAAAATCTTTAAATCAGTTATGCGGCTGCTTTGAATTTGTTAATGAGGCTATCATTAAACCAAATAAGTGTAAAGCCAAGACTACTTTTTAAATTGCCCTAAAACTTTTTGAGATGATTGAAAAGGCATCTGAATAAACTATATCGTACTTGCTTAATATCAGTTGCTTAAAAAAAATAAAAAATATTCTTCAACCATTTGGAGGATTCTGCAGTTTTGGCAGTTAATAGTATGTTTCTAAATTTGATTTCTAATAATTCAACGATTTAAAAAAAAAGATTAATTTGATTGTTAGGCTAGTATTTGTCAAACTTCTACAGTGAAAACAGAATGATATATGTATATGTCAATATATGTATAGACATATACATATATCATTCTGTATATACATATGTTGAAGAATATTTTTTTATTTTTTTTAAGCAACTGATATTAAGCAAGTACGATATAGTTTATTCAGATGCCTTTTCAATCATCTCAAAAAGTTTTAGGGCAATTTAAAAAATAGTCTTGGCTTTACACTTATTTCGTTTAATGATAGCCTCATTAACAAATTCAAAGCAGCCGCATAACTGATTTAAAGATTTATTGACATATACATATATCATTCTGTATATACATATGAATCATATATATATAATATATATATATATGAATCATATATACATATATATATATTGAATTATTGAGACAAATAAGTATTTACATTCAAATCTTTTGCAGAGTTGAGAGATTGGTCCAATTCTTCGAAAAGCCTATTTACCCCTTCACCAAGATCTGGGCGGTGTTCATCGCCATGATATTTCACCCAAAATAGTTCATTTCCAAACAATTTTAGAGATAAATCTACATCTACATCATCATCTGATTCTCTATGTAAATCGACCTAAAAAAAAAAGAAGAAAATTGTAAAGCTGCTTAAAAAAAACATGTTAAATCTTATCATTTAATTTTATGTCATGAAATTCAGAATCCAGTTTAAAAGGGGTTATATATAAATTTACCTTATTGGCTAAAGCATTCAGTTGATCGCGTGTTACGCTTCTTTTTGGCCTGAAGGATTTTTCATAACGTTCGGCTGCGTTTTCAAGAAGCGAGTTTGCATATTCACGACCTTCTTCATAAACCTCGTGATATTTTTGTTTCCTCAATTTGCCTCTGGGTCCAAATACTCTTTCCAGCTCTCTTTCTAGGTTCTCTGCTCTTATATTCACCTAATTAATTAATCATATATTAATAAATGTAGCCAGCTGTGCTACCCTTAGATTTTTTCCTAGGAGCCTCTCAGCTCACTGTCCGGTGGTAGGCAGTGTTGTCTGATGAGAGAACACTGTCCGGAGGCCGGCAGTGCACTGAAAAGGCTCCGGGCGCCAATGACCACAGATGTTGACGCGCCTTAAATTAAAAAAAAATAAAATAAAATAAACCAACTTCTTTTTGATTATCAGATTAGTTTAATGAGTAGTGCATTCCCATTAAAGTTATAATGCTTTTGGTTTGGCATACAATATATTTAACAACAAAAATAAAGGAATTTCTAGCATCATAAATAGTAACCAAACAACTGAATAAAAGCATTTAGATGTTCTCTAAACTTTACAAATGTGATTAAAAAACTAGGAACAAGACTATATAGAGCTAAATCATATTGTTTTTCAATAAAAGATATTGAGGCAAGGAATTTTCATTGGTTTTTAAGATTTCTCTATTGAAGCCACAATTCAAAATATATCAAGGCAAACGGATATCTAAGAAGACTACAGACATAAAACATAATAAAAGTAAATTCCAAAAATAAAACGCAAAACAAAGACCTAAGAAAACCACAAAATTGTAAATTTATCAGTTTTATTAAAAATAAAAAACATTATACTCACTTCAAACCAATTCATTGCGTGACCAAACATGTAAGACGTTAAATTCAACGATACTGATCTTGGAACATAAGATTGTTGAGAATATATCACATTTGATTCTGCAGACGCACCCAAGTTAAGCAAATCAACGCTGTAACTGTGTTCAAAGTTTTGTGAGTACTTTCTAAAATCAACCGGGTATTTTTCGGTATTTATTATAGCTCCCAAATGATGTTTGGCATTAGCTTTTTCTGGATTAGTTGATGCTCTTAAATTTCTTAGATGGGATGCGACGAAACCTCCCACTGAAATTTGGTATTAAAAAAAAAATTAGGTAAACCTTGAAATGTTCAATGAACGAATATAATTGCTTTATTAAATGATTTATTAATCTTGAGATAGCGTTTAAAATTAAAACTGTAACGAATAACAGCCTAGGTTATAAAGTACTCATAGGG